>JBCEWC010017715.1:0-12345 GCA_038996855.1 Solanum aculeatissimum
GTTGGGACCATGGGTCCGCCAGGTGGTCTCTGAGGTGAAGACCCACATGCAGGCATTCACAGTTGTAGCTATCCGGGAGAATATCAGTCCTGTGGATGCCTGCATAGATGCATTTGAGAGGCAAGTCCAGTAGAGCCTCAGTACATCGAGGCCTTTAGATGTGACAACTATCCAGAAAGAGCTTCAGAAGCTTCAGACCCAGATGAGTGCAATATTGGATGCCCCTGTTGATTTCCCATTAACCTTTCCAGATAAGTCGATGGTCGACTTGTTCGCTCCAAAAGAGCTACCTTTGCCTTCTCTCGGGAAGAGGCCCTACACGAATGATGTTGATGCTGTGTGTTTTGAGATAGGGCTGATGGAGGAGCAGGATCTCAAGATTTCCTGTGCTAGATCGAGGCAGGATGAGGAGATGCGGCTAGCTCGAGAATGTGAGAGAGCGAGGGGTGCTGGGTCCTCCGGATAGACTCCTACTAGCAAGGAGTCCACCAGGCATGTAGAGGGTGGAAAGTCTCGAGATGACTGAGGAGCTTTGGTGCCCATGTATGTTCTTTTGACCCTAATTCTTTACTTTTGATATTATGTGCGCATTGGGGACAATGCACAACTTTTTGGATAGGTTGTGGGTAGTTATAGGCCTTAGTGAAGTCTGTGTAGTCTTGACCTATAACTATCCCAATTTTTATCCAATGGGTTTTCTTGCTTGTATTCTTTTTCCCTGCATATATTTATTTTTCTGTTGAACCAATATGTTTAGGATGTTTTTGTAGTATTAGTAGCATTCAATACTTATATCCATGGCATAGTATGTTTTTGTTTAATTTTGTTAAATTGATACCCACTAAAATTTTTTGTGTTTAGTTAGTTTTGATAGAAACCTTGCATGATTAAGTGTCTGACAGTGCTTGTTCTGATAAGTTAGGCTAAATTATGATAAAAAACATGATCTGATAGTCTGTATTAACATGTAAATTAGTGCCATGTATGAATGAGCTTAATTACGTGATTCAATACTATGTTTTAATTTAGAACTTGCCATGTTACTCTGATTTATGCTGTAGATTAGTTGGTTAGGAAAGGATTTTAGGCCGTTGTTTGTAATAGTATACATAGCCTAAAAATGACCCACCAAATATGCTATGTATCCCTTGATCCCTGTATTTGAGCCTAAAATTGTCCTCTTCATTGTAAACACCTAAGAAAACTTACCCAAATTTATGATTACATCCTAAAATTGGCCCTGGTCCTTCCTTGAACATCGTGCACCTTAACTGAGGCAACAGGCCTAAGTTGAGGGTGGCTACCAAAAGTGACCCTGGTTCGAAGGATGGATAATGTGCACCTCAACCCAGGCTAAAAGCCTAAGTTGAGGGTGGCTAGTGAGAAAAAAGTCGTAAAAAGGGGAGGGAAAATTAGTGTTGCAAAAAAGGAAGAAAATAGGGAATAGTTTGCCAAAAAAAAATAAAGAAGTGCCTAATTAGTGTGCTAAAGAGAAAAAGGATTTGAAAAATAAAAGAACTGTGCAAAAGAGTGACAAATAAGCACCCTAAAAGGTTCGAAATAGGAGAAAAAGGGAGAATAAATCAAAAGATATGTTGGTAGGGAGAAAGTGTAGAAAACGCAGTGTCAAGAAGGGCCATTAGTCACTAAGTTTCCAAAATATCACACCAAAGCCCCCTGAGCCTACGTTACAAGCCTAGAAAGTCCTAAAGTGATCCTAACCCAACTAGTTGAAAGTGTAGTCATGAGTATAGGGGTAAGCATATGGTATTGACCATGGTATTTGAATGTATGTTATGAGTAAGAGTGATCTAGTATCATCCCGAGCATTAACTGTGAAAATTTTATACTGAGAGGGAAAATGGGACTTCTTTTTGGTGAGGGCACTTGCATTGCATTATTGATGTCTGACTAATTCGATGATTGCTACTTATTTATAATGGCATGACTTGTCATAGTTGCACTGTTGGGCATATTGATCTGTGTTGGTTTGTTGGATGGCTATCTGATCTGAGGTTGAAATATGGTGTGGGTATTTGTCTCAGATTTTGATTGAGTCTGTGCCATTGGGTTCAAGTCTGTAGCTGCTATACTGCTTATATAGATTGAGTCTATTGCTTGATGACCAATAATAATTTTAAGTTGAGGGTGTTGATATGCTGTCAAAATGCAACGCTTATGATGCTTAAAACTTGGAATTTTGTGTGTTCTCAATGCGATGCTAGTAGTTTTGATTGTGTTTTTGTGTATGTTTTGCAGGATTACAATTTTGGCAAAGTATTAGGAGAAATATGCTGAAGGTGTTGGTTTTTGGTGTTCCACGGAGCCCTCCATGGGTCGTGGAGTAGTCCACGAGCCGTGGAGGGGGTTTCGTATAAAGTTTCAGTTAGGGGTCCAAAGTTGAATTCAAATCTACGAGGAGGATTCATAAGCTGTACAATGTTACATGAGCCGGAGAGTGATGGTCGTGCCTTGAGGATAAAAAAAAAAGAGATACTAAAAAGTCATCAAACGAGACCTTCCACGGGCTGTAGAATCTTACACAGGCCGTGGAATGGTTTCGTAGAAGTTAACTCTTGAACACTGCCAGAATCCACAAAACCCAATCTACGGGCCGTGAAGTGGGTTAATACCCTTAAAGAGGTCCCGTGAAAATTGCCAACACAATTTTCCTAGTTTGTTTTGGTTTTGTATTTTACTTATTATAAATAGGTTTTTAGGTCATTTTTCATTAAGTTTACCGAGAGAATGAAGTTTGAACATTGTTTTAGTGATACACTTAGGATTTATCGTACATTCTGTATTCTTGATTCAAACTCGTGATTTTAATTGAAGAGTTAGATTCTGTGATTTCAATTTCATCTTGTAATTGCTTAATTATGTTCTTTCATATCATAATATCTGCATTTACACTGATAATGTATAGCTAAATCAACAACTAGGGTTGTGGGAACCATGATGAACTAACAAGGTAAAGTCGGTTAACGTGTAATTCTTGAATGGTGTGTTAGGGCGTATTAATTATTCTTTTCACTTTAATTGATTTTTTTATGGTGGCCAACGTTAGAACTCACCTAGTATCACTTGCTGGATCAAGGAAGTGATGAATAGGAAAATAGGTAATTAACAAGAGGCGATTGAGCTTTTTCTCGTCTAATCAACTTAACCTGATTAAGGGGAGGTTGTATAGGGATTAGAGTAAGGGTTATCAGTGTCACACCACGGAGATAGATCAAGTTTCGGGGTGAAATTTACCTATTTGCTGGATCAAAGACTTAGGTAAACCTAACTTACTGTCCTACACCTACACATTGGAAGAGAATTGCATGTGTCCGATATTACCAAGTTTGGGATTCATGGGAACACTTCACCCTAGTTAGCTCTCCTATTGATTGTTCATTACTTACAAGCATTTAGTTTAATTTAAATTCTTGTTTTCAAACCCCTCTTTCTTTAGGAGATAAGTAGGTTAATCATTCTCAAGGTGCATTGAATAGATTCTAGAGTCTACCATATTCCTCGTGGGAACGATTCTAACTTCGGTTAGGTTATTTACTCGACGGTCGCTTACCTCAAAAAGGAGGTGTGACTTGAGCAACATCAATTGTTCCTTGTGGGTTTCAACCCCAACCTCAAAAGTTGGGTAAATATGCTGATGACGACCGCCCCTTCGTCCTTTAGAGATATAGGCTTGAGCGACATAAAAAATAGTGCCATTGCCGAGGAACAATAGGTGTTTTGAGTTGGGTTAGGACTTGTAGTTTACTCTTTTTGATTTGATTAGTGAGTACTTTTTATTCCTTGGTTTCTTTAATTTTGTTCTTGTTCTATGGCTAATTGTGATGAATCACTTGATGAATGTGTGCCTTTCTTTAATCTCCTTAGAAATATAGCACTTCATGGTGGACAAATTGGTGTTCAAAATTTGAGTGGGGAAGAGAGTGTTATGAGTGACAGCTGGCTCATGTACTTGTTTCTCAAACTCATCAACGAATTGCCTCAAAAGAGCCAATTGCACCATATGAAGAATGATTTCCAACAAATGCTCATTCGTAGATGCGATGCATTGGCCAACTTTAGAGTGGGCATAGATGTTTTGGAAGACAACTTGCGAATCAACATTGAAATAAGTGAGTTTTCTTGTCCAACGAATCTCACTCAAGAGTTGTGTCACGACCCGGGATAGGGCCTAGGCGTGACATGGCGAATGAGAACCTGAGAGTCCTAAAACAAGCCTCTTAGCATCATTTTACACATCATTGGTTTAAAAGTGCATAATTAAACAAGTAAACATATAATTCTAAGGGATTACGGGGCTTTGAACTCAAGCTATGGAGATGTCATGGGGGAAGGGATTTGTATGAATCACATAGCACATAAAAATATGTTCTAAGGGACGGTTAAATATGACTCATGCTATGGGGACAAGAAGAGGCTTGAGAATTTTCACATAAGCACATTCTCATTAATCATATCATAATAGCATAAGCATAATCATCTCATCCAACATAATACTTAACCATAGCATCTCAAGTATACACATAACATACTCGTACGAAGAATTCCATAGTGTCCAATAATGCCTCTAGTCTAGAATAGGACAGGGGCCAAGACATGTTCTGGGCTCACCCTCAAAGTATAAACATAAGCGACATAACATAAGAGATAGATGAAAGGAGGGTATTGTCCTTGGAACATAAGACTCACCACAAGTGATACTCAAAGATCCAAGCTAACCGTCAAGAGGTGGATAAATGTAGTCTCTGATCCCTACATGGTTAGATATTTCAGGCAAAAGAGTATGCGTTAGTACGTTTGAATGTACTAAGTATGTGGGCATGCAATGCATATGACATGAACAACCTGTAAACCAATGTTAGATGACAAGGGAGCATATATAGAAAGAAGAATATAAGAATTGATACAATATCAATACGCCATGAAATCCATGATGCATGAATGCTTAATCATATAAATATAATGGGGATGAGACCTCAACCAACATAAGACCAAGTGAGCTATGACTTGGAACTCCGTCATCTACCCCACAACGGATAAAAAGGTGACCTACTTTCCAAAGGTAGATCCATTCTTAACATAATCATCTCATAAGAGGCATAAACATGAACCTATGTTTGGCACATAGTTTGACAAAAAGGAGTATGGACCCTTTAAGATAGTCCACCCCACCTCCAATCCCTCGGTGCTAAGCCATCATCCCACAAGACTACGTATACATATACATGCCTTTGAAAAGAGAATAAGTACTTGAAATCATAACCATGCATAATTGGGCTTAAAGGCCAAATCACGTTCTTTACTTTCATGCATACATGATTAAAAATTCAAATCATTCTTCATGACATACTTTCATGCATAGGAATAACTCCATTCTTTACATAGATAAGAGTATGGACCCTTGGAGATAGTCCACCCTGCCTCTAACCTTAATACTATGCTCCTTTAAATATATACATATGGTGTAAATACCCATCATTTGCTCAAAGATCCATATGATAGACATAGTGTGATCACAACCTAGTCATACCCATTCTTTACTTGAAAACATAGTCATAAACATCTTTGGGACTTAGTCCACATCATAAGCTTCATAAAATCCATGCTCGTGAATGCAAATGCAATGAATGATGATAAAATAACACGAGCAATAAAGATTAACATTTAAATCAACATAATAAGATAGATTTATTCTTAAATCATAGCGAAATCCATAGTTAAAACATAATTCATACAACCCATGCTTGAATCTTCATAATCTCAATACAAATCATGATTATTGAACTTAAATCACTTTAAAATCATTAAATAAGTACAACCCATACTTCAATTTAATCAAATCAATAATAAATATAAAGACCTATATTTAAAGTAAGCTCAAATTTCATAAATTCAAGTGCAAAAGTGTTTTGAGGTCTTCATGGTTGAAAATGTACCATGAATCAATCCTACATACCTTTATTAACTAGAAGTTTTAGGGAGAAAAATAATTGAAGAAGAAGACTTCCTTGAATTCCAACTTGAACCTTCAACCCGTACTTGGAAGAGAGCTTTTAGATGAGATAGTTTTAATATTCTAAGTTTTTGAAATGAATTTGAATAGGAAATGGAGGAGTATAGGCTGAATCAGATGTTTAGGAGGACTTAGGAAGTCTAAAATAACCTTAGAAAATCACCAAAATTACAATTAAACTATTAATGAATGAGCCTTAAAAAGGCTGCCAGGGGTCGTTTAGATGAACCACTACATGGACCGTGTAAGGGTGCACAGGTCATGTACCTGTCTGTCAAGCAATACTTAGAACAATCTTCACTGATGAAGGTCCGAGATGGTAATTCCATACTTAGAAAATTTCACTCTAACGACCATACGGGAGGCCACACGGCTCGTGGCCCTTCACACAGACCGTGTAGTGGTCCGTGGTGCCTCACTTGGTAATTTTCCAGCCAAGATTTGGCACTATGTAGAGCTACACAACTCGTCAAAGGTCAAACGACCCGTGAGGGCTTCTGTCTCATTGACGTGAACTTCGGAACATTAAACTTATACTAAGAACCAATCCTTAAGTCAAGACCTTCACATAATATTCACCACGCTTTGTGAAAGGTCAAAAACGACCTCCACATGGACCGTCTAGTGCTTCACGACCCATATAGGGTCCCTTGGAGCAATGTCTTGCCAATTTCTAGATTAAATCCCTATGCAGACATCTTCACTAGAAAGGGGATAACGTCTTCATCCAAACTCTAAATCTAGTGAAATCAAGTGCGTTGGAAAGATAACTCAAATAGCTTCAATTTTATAGGTCATAGACCACCCAATTCTTCTTGTACTAAGAGATATGATCAGTTTAAATTGAACCTCCCAACAATTCTCATGAAAAGCTTAACCGATGAGACTCTCTTGCCAATGGCTTGATGAATAAGACACATGACAACCATAAACAACACTAAACAAGCTTGAAATCAGTGAACTACGCATCAATAAAGTTTTCAAAATTTTCAGGTTATTACAAGTTGGAACTTTAAGAAGAAGGAGAGGTGCTTAACATGGAAGAAGTATGGGGCCTATGCACGTCACCAAACTCAATAATCATCCAAGAGGCCAAGCTTGAGGAAATGGTACTAGAGTTGCAAGAAAAAGCAGTGAAAATCCTTAATGGCAACTCTAGTTCATTTGAATTGGAGAGTGTCTTCTACTTAGGGGCCATGACAATTGAAATTCAACACCAAAGAGGTCCTCCGACACTCCTATGTCTACCTAAAGAGCCAAAAAGGAAAGTTGATGTTAAGTTGGGTAGACAATTTAAATCCTCAAAGTGGAGAGACTCGTGGAAAGTATTAATGGTCTATCATCACCCTCCCCATGAGCTTAACCGGAAGGTCATCTTAAAACTGGGGAGAAGATTCATCGACTCAAAGTGAAAATATAAAATGGGTGATGAATCAAATTTTTTATATTTTAATTTCTTGAATAAATTCTTGCATTATAAATTTTTAGAATAGCTTTTTAATTTTAATTTTTGATTTTTGGCTAACCCTCACAAGTTTCAAGTCTTTGGTAGTGGTTGTGCACATGTTTGGAAGTGTCAAGATGATTGGAGTCGAATAAATGGGTGAAAAAACCATCAAACAATGGGAAAAGGATGAACCTAGGTTATTTTGACTACACTTTAGGCCCAGGCATCACCCATTGCACAATGATGGATTGCCCAATTGGGCCTGGAATCGCCCAAAGTTGCAGAAATTCAGGCTAGGTCTGGCACCCCACAAAGCTCTACGAACACGGTCTTATTCCAAAAATGTATAGTATGAACTCAACGATGGGGAACGATCGCGCTTATAAGTCCATGAAGGAGGAGAAGCTGACGAGTGCAGTAAGTGAAAAGACAAGTCACTTGTGACTTTGTCTTCCATTTTCAAAAAAAGAAGAACACGAGCATGAAACCGAATCATGGGTGAGGTAAATAATTCTTCAAGAATTTTTTATCTCACAAATCTTCAAGAAAAATCTCAAGTTCTCTCTTCCTCATCATTTTGGTCTCCATTCAAAGGTATGTCTACCCTACTCCTTCTCCATTCTTGTCCATTAATGGAAACCTATGCACAATGAGAATTTCTTGGTAGTGGTAATGCTAAACTTCTAAATTTTTCTTGCCATGATCCAAAAACTTTCAATTCAAATGTGTGCTCTTGTTGGTCTTGATTTATTGTGATTATGGTATGCCCTTGCCGGGCTTGATTCTATTGTGTTTGGGAGTAGCTGTTTTAGTAGATTTGGTAGCTCCTTATTTTTTTGATGGTGTGTATAATCGATGGTTCCCTATGATGGATTGAGTGACAACATTCTTAAGGGTAATCGTCAATCGAGTGTGTGAGTTAATGAGTAGAATATAGTCCTTGGTGAAGTCTGAGTAGCCATTGACTCTTGTTGGAGCTATACATTGGGTCTATGACTTGTTGGTGCTAGCATATTTAGTCAAGTTTTGTGGATTGTGAAAAATGCATACCCCTCCAAATTTTCAAAGTTAAATGGTTTTGGGATGATTTTGAGACAACACTTTGACTCTTTTTATGACTCTTACTTACTAGATGGATATATTTTAAAAAATGAGTCCTTTGTGCTTGACTTGAGAGTGATATTGAGCCTTTCCATTTTGATTTGCATGTCTTGTTTGTTGTGAGTTTTTGTTTTGTTTCTTTTGTCCACTTGTGTCACCTAGAACTTGCCTTGTTGGTCTTAAAATGTTGGCCTTGATGAACTTTGGTTGAAAAAATATTATTAGGCATTCTTTCGTTTGATTTGAGTCCACTTAGGCTAAATAGCCACCAAATGCATTGATGTCATCCCTAGTGTCCCTTTTTGAGCCTTAACCTTTCTATTGGCAACCTAAATTACAAGCCTTGAACCTTTTTGAAATAATATCCCTCTTTTCATCCCTTATCCCTCCTTGAGCTTGAGTTGTTGTGATTGAGGCTTTGAGCCTAAGTTGGGGGTGGTATTGGAATAAAAAGAAGGATGTCTACCACTTGGAGACTTGTCAAAAGAAAAGAAAAGAAAAATAAAAAGATGACTGGAGGAATGAAATGAAAAGAAAAAGAGTTCTTTCAAAAAGAAAAGAAAATGAAGAAAAAGTGCTTGAAAGAAAAGAATCCTCCAAAATATTGAAAATGGTTGCAAGTGGGACTCCTAAGTTGAAATTGGTGCATTGGTGTGAGATGTAAAAGAAAAGTGGAAAAAGTTTGAAAAGAAGTGAATGTTAAGTGTAGAGTTTAAGAAGGGTTAGTCACTATTTACTAAATTTATTTCCTACCCTACCTCTAGGCATACATTACAAGCCTAAAAAGCCCTTTGAGATTTTCAATCAAATGAAATTGAGCCAATGTGATTGAAAATAGGGGCAAGCCTATAGTATGACATTTGTGTGCACAAGATATTTTTTTTTGAGTGTGAATGTTTGAGTCTTTGTCCCTTGTCATTGTATATACTTGTGTGTGTTTTTGGGACTTTCTTTCTTTATGTGAGGACATGCAAATTGACATGGATTGGTGATGTTGATGCTTTTCAAGATTGAGTCAAGTGGAACTTGTTTAGTTGAGTAGAAGTTTGAGTCATTTATTGAGAAGTTGTGTTGTCACTTAAGCATCCTTAATTTTAAATAGAGAAAATGTGCTTTGAAAGTGAAAGGGTCGCTTGATAGACATCCACACATTTGTGCTAATTGTTAGTACCAACCATAGTCATAGTCATGATCTAGTTGTGTAAATGAGTTGGGGTTGTGTGCTTTTATCACTAGCCTTTCGAGTTTGGTTTTGGTTTGCTTGAGGACAAGCAAAGTCTTAAGTTGCTAGTGTTGATGAGTCCATATCTTAGACTCATCTTGGGCTTAGAATTGAAAGAAACATTGCTCTAAGTGTGATATTATGATCCAATAACTAACTAATGTTCATATTTTAGACATGAATAGATCTAAAAGTGAATAAGAGGGAAATACTTTGTTAAACTTGGAGAAAAAGCAAAAATTCTGAAAAGGCAGACAAAAGAAACTCCACCGACATAGTTGACAGACTGCCAAAGATGCAGGGAAATCGCCTAAAGTTTCAGTATCCAAGTCCCTAAATCTCGACAAAAAGTGATCAAAATTAGCATCACCAACTCATTCGGTGGATCACCAAATGTCCCAGAAGATCACCTAATGTTGCAATATTCGGGACCTCAAACTTGTGACAAGAAGGGCAATGCCAAGGAAAGTTTGGCGAATCGCCAAGTATGATCGACGGAGAAATAGAGTCATCGCCCAAACCTTACAGCAACCCAACCCTCAAGGGCAGACATGGAATTTCTCCATCATCCATCCCAATTTAGATATAATCAGGCTTATAGCCCTAATTCAGGGGAAGATCCTCCATTGTCCATTTTTTCTTGGATACAACTTCTGAAGAGAGAAACACACCTTAGATTAGACTTTTAGTTTTGGGTTAGGATCTTGAGTGAGTTTTATATAAATTCTTGAGTGGATTGAAGATTGTGGGCTTCCATTGTAATATCTTTCACTTAGTCTTTCTTTCTTTGTTCTTGAATGATTAAATTGTAGATTTAATTGAGTTTGGATGTTAATTTGTTTATGGGTCTTGATTATTACTCTTGCTTTCATGCTTAGTTGATGATTTACTTACAAAATCAAGAGGATTTCTCCCAAATTACTTTGATTGATTGAATTGGTTTATGGGTTCATGCTTACCTTCATGTTTAGCTTATGATTTGAGGTTGCAAAATTAAGTCTAGATTATATCTTCAATTATTGCATGATAATGTGTAGTTGGAGCATTAGGGTGCATGATAGTCATGGGTTTATGTGTTGAGATCCCATGAGGGTCTCACCGACTAAGGTATTAGGGGTAATGCTTTGACTTCTTAGGCCAAGCGTGTCCTCGATTGTCCACATATGAGATCCTAGAAGATTCATACGAAACACCCAAGATCATAGGTGATTTGGGTTACAAGAAATCTATTACCCATATAGTCTATTTGGTTCTAAGTGTGATGGATCGATTGGGTTTTGATTGATTCTCGTATCCCCTATCCTTACTCCCTCACTTGATCAATCCTTACCCCTTTTTTCCTTTTATTGTTAGGAGAAACTATTAGATTAGAAATCCCTCATTTAGTTAGAATTTTCTTGGTACTTGCCTATTGAATCAAGATATAGCAACCATAGGTCCTTGCTCTATTTATTTGTCGACACATTGTTCCCTGTGGGATTCGACCCCGATGTAACAACCCAAAATTTTTCAAAATATACTTATGGTAGGCATTCTATGATTAACTACAAGTTATGTTTGAGTTTTGATAGCCACGGGTTGAGTTTAAGTGGCCAAATGCATATTGGGCTAGTTAGTGGCCTAGAGGGATAGTTTCTGCAGTATACTTCAAACAGTCATAACTTTTGATGTGGGATGAACCATGTAGGATACCACATATCACATTGAATCTCTTTGATTTATATTTGCAACACAACTAGTTTCACTCAATTTGGAGTTCGGATGAGGGATATATGGCCCAAACAGTGAGACTGTCTAAAATTCGGAAGCCATTGGAGATAGGCTCAGAAAAGTAGCCTAGGAAAATGACATGGGCCGTGAAACTTTGTAAGGATCGTATAGGGCCTCGTCAAGTGTTCCAGTGAGCTAGGGGTGGCCTGGAACCACCCCTAAGCCAAGTCTAAACCAATGAAGCCTTGCAGGACTTGTTTGGGGTTTGATGGGCCATCCACTGTCCCGTTATGTTGGAAAGTGGCTAGGACAAGGCTTGGACATGTTTTATGGGACTATGTATGGATGGACGGTACCTTACACGACCAGTTAAACCTTGAACAGACCGTCACGAGGTTCGTGAAGTGTTATAGAAAGTCCTCCGAGAGTTCACGCTGAAGAATTCTTTTAAGTAATGTTTGACGGGAGGGGATGACGGACCGTTGACTGTTGGACAGGCACTGTAGCACCGTTTGACATTGCTTAGTTCCCGAAAGTTGCATTTTATTAGTGGTATTTTTGTGATTTAACATTTCTCTAAGCCCCTCTTTGGTCCCCTAAGGTCTCCTAAACCCCTTAAACATTCCCCAAACCCTTATTCATCCATTCAAACTTTTCTATACACTCTCTTAATATTCTAAGACTCTCTTGGCATCCATTGAAGCTAGCTTGTAGAATTAGGGGAAGAAGACTTGATTAAGCTTGATCTTGTTGATTAGTTGGTGGAATTAAGGTATGTAGGACTTGATTCAAGGATCCTCTTTCATCCTTGAAGATCCTAAGAACCCTAACCCT
>JBCEWC010017716.1:0-12344 GCA_038996855.1 Solanum aculeatissimum
AAAATTTCATAAGGTCCAACGTACCTTGGGCTTAACTTGCCCTTCTTCCCAAAACGCATTATGCCCTTCATTGGTGATACTTTCACATATGCCCAATCACCAACATGAAACTCAAGGTCTCTTTTCCTCACATCCGCATAAGAATTTTGACGACTTTGGGTCGTCTTCAACCTTTCCCTAATCAAATTCACCTTCTTAATAGCCTCAACAACCAAGTCTGAACCTATCAAGGCCGCTTCACCAATTTCAAACCATCCGACCGGAGACCTACATCTCCTACCATACAAGGCTTCGTGTGTTTGTACTTGGCTTAGGAGTGATTCCAGGACGACCCAAGCTCAATGTGATACCTCAAGGGACCCTAGATGGACGGTGCAAAGTTTCACAGTCCGTGTCCCAGTCCTTGGCCACTTTTCTGAGCCTATCCCCAATGGCTTCCGAATTTCAGACAGTCTAACTGTTTGGGCCATATCTCCCTCATCCAAAATCCACATTGAGTGAAACCACTTGGGTTGAAAATATAACTCAAAGATATTCAATTTTATATGTGGTAGCTCACATGGTTCATCCCACATCAAAAGTAATGACCATTTGAAATACATTGCCGAAACTGTCCCTCTAGGCCACTAACTAGCTCAATTTGCATTTGGCCACTTAAACGCAACTTGTGGCCACCAAAACTCAACCATGGCTTTTAGTACATCATAGAATTCCAACCATAAGTATATTTTGAAAATTTTTGGGTTGTTACAGATATTATATGATATGTTATGTAAACCCTTCTGAAATGACCGGGTCATAAGAAAGGTGGCCATCACACCAAAATGACCGGGTCATAAGGTGTGGTGTAGATTACCTTTGGTAAATAATCTTCTCTGATCCGATGGGAGGCCTCATCAGGCAAGTTCATGTTGTAGCTCACATGAGTTAGGATGTCGGTTATTGTCACATCCCCTATACTATAATCATTATGGCATTTCATGCATCATGGATTCATGGTATATTGATATACTATCCTTCCCTATATTCTCCTTCTATGTGTGTGCCCTTGTCATCTAGTTTGTTCATAGGCGCATGTTCATATGCATTGCATGCCCGCATACTTAGTGTATTATTATGTGCTAAATCATACTCTTTGTCTACATGTTCTAACCATGTAGGGACCGGAGACGATTTCCTTCCACCGTTGGACATCTAGCTAAGACTCAAAGTGTTGCTTGTGGTGAGCCCTATGTTCCAAGGGCAACATCCCATTTTATCTACCTATGTCTTTATTTATGTTTCTTTACTTTATGACTTAAGGGTGAGACCAGATCATGTCGAGGTCCCGTCTTATCCTATGTAGAGGCATTGTTGGACATATCGACTCTATTGAACGATATGCTATATGATACTTGTAATGATATGGTTACCTATGTTGAGTGGTGATACCTTATGTTATGTTTCCATTTCCGCTTATGCTAGTATGATATGATTTTCTTGGGAATGTGCTTATATGGAAATTCCCTAACCCTGCTTGCCCCCATAGCTTGAGTCATACTTACCCACCCCTTAGAACGTAATTGCTATGTGTTATGTGATTCATGCTTATCCCATTCCTGGCAACATCCCCATAGCTTGAGTCCAAAGCCCCAGAATCCCCTAGACATATGTGTTATTTGTTTATTATACGAGCTTCTGAACCGATAATGTGTGTGATGATGCTATGATGACTTGATCGAGGACTCTCGGGTTCTCCTTCGCCATGTCACATCTAGGCCGTACTCTCGGGTCGTGACATTGGGCCTCATCCAGACCACCGCACATTTTGAAAACAAGTAACTAAGTGAAACAAGACTAGCAGGAGATCAAAAGTTGGGCAGATGTCCAATTTGACACTCGCTCATCCAACCCTGCATTTTGAATTCCTGATGTCTCGACCACGTCATCAGTAACAGCATCAACTTCTTCAAAGGGATTCCAGAGTCCTTCCCCGCGACCGTCTCCATTGATAAATTCTCTCACCAGAAATGATTGGTACAGATAAGGTATTAGCCTAGCTAGTTCTTGATCGATCTTCTTGTTTGGTGCCTCCCAAACATCATCTTCCAATGAAACATACCCCAAACCAAACTTAGACTACATCATTGGCAACTGGATGGGCTCGATAATACCTTGCAGGTATTTTCCTAGTCCAAAACTAGGTTTGAATCCATTCTTCAGCATAAAAGTGGCTATCATCTTGTGGGCAATAGGCATAGGAGGTCCAGGTGCAAATTCCTCACCGGTGGCATTCACTATCTCCACCGTGTAAAAGTCAGACCCTCTAAGAACATCATCAACTATTGGTGTATACACATTTGAGTGACTTCCCTCACTATAAATGACCACCCACAATCATTATACACAAACTTCATCATCTGGTAAATTGTAAAGGGCACGGCTCCAGCCATATGAATCCAGGGTCTTCCCAACAACATATTGTAACTAGTGGTAATGTCCATTACCTGGAATTTGACAATGAACTCAACATGTCCTACACGGATTCCTAAATTCACATCTCCTAATGTATCTATTTGAACACCATCGAAAGCTCTCACATTAATCCGGTTTTGATGAATCTTTTCCACTTCAAAATTTAATTGTTTGAGAGTAAACAAAGGACAGATGTTCAGACCAGATCCATCATCGATCAAAACACGATTGAGGATCATATCTCG
The DNA here is from genome assembly GCA_038996855.1 of Solanum aculeatissimum. Classification (NCBI taxonomy): domain Eukaryota; kingdom Viridiplantae; phylum Streptophyta; class Magnoliopsida; order Solanales; family Solanaceae; genus Solanum; species Solanum aculeatissimum. Next base: position 2,700 of record JBCEWC010017716.1, read on the forward strand.
GTACTTAATTGTGACTTGGAGAGCTTTCTTATGCATCGATCCTTCAAATGACAATTCTTCATCCCTGAAACTGATGCGATGTCCTCGAATGACTTGGCTTATCATAACTACAAGATTATTACTATTTGTCCCCATGGGCACGTAAGCATCCTCTAATGCTTTCATTAATGCTTGCCTATGTTGTTGTGAACTCATCAACAATGCCCATATGGAAATTTGGGTTGGCATTTTCTCTAAATGTTTCACAATAGAGTATTCCTTAGGCTGTAGTTTTCTCCAAAGCTCTTCAGCTTCACTTATCGGCCTTTTGTGTTGATCTTTCTTGGTTGATCGTTGAGCCAACTCTTCTAGTGTATAACATCTACTGAACTTGGTCAAACCCTGCGTATTAACGGCGTTGACGGCAAACTTTTTTCGAGTAAGGACTCCTTTTTGTACCAAAGCAACAACTTCTGAAGGTGTCTGAATCATGAACTTTGGTTTCTCAGTGATGCACAAAGACACTACACTCTTGTTCATACTATTAGCATTATCAGGGACTGTTGTCTTAGTCTCACATCAATCCTCCTCCTTCTCAATCATATTGACAGTGTTTCCTCCATGATTAGGTAAAAGATTATTGTTGACATTAGGAGCGACAGTTTGAATAACAACCATGTTGTGGTCAATCGAAACCTGAATCGTATGCTTTAGATTTATACAATCTTTAGTATCATGTCTAACATTGTTGGAATGATAAGCACATGTTTGGTCACTCCTGAAGAATCGCGAGCTCATGTCTACTAGTTTTGGAGGGATGGGATGGATCATTCCTGTAGCCAATAATCTCTCAAATAACTTCGTTTGGATTTCAATAAGTGGGGTGAACACCCTGGGAGGTTTCCTATTTGTGCTTGGACGAGGAGGGTTATAATTATTTTATGGAGGTGGAGGTACTTGGTAGTAGTTTGGAGAGTTCTAGCGTGGAGGTGCAGAGGTTTGAAATCTTTTATATGGTTGAGTTTGATAGTTTGGTTGTGAGTTTTGGTAGTTTAGGTTTGAGTAATTAGTAGGAGGAGTTTGGTAAACTGGTTGAACGTTGGAGCAGTTTTTTGACGGAGGTTGGTAATTTGGGTAGATGTTCGGGTATTGGGGAGAATGGAAAGGAGAGTAAGGGGCTTGGTAAGTTGGAGGCGGGGTATAACAAATAGAAAGTGGACTTTGAGGAGACTGACGGTAGGTATGGGAAGGTGCAAATTTCTTGGAGTTACTATTAGAGGGTCTCTTCCTACCTGGCGTATAGGAAATGGACGACACATCTCTCTCTTCGTTTTTAGTAACCCTGAAGATCCAACTAGATTAGACACACGAGCAATTTTTCCTATTCTAAGCCCATCTTTGATAGTCTCCTCTATCTTGACTATCTCAGCAAATTTTGCCTCAATAAGCAATATCATTCTATCATAAAATTTCGGTTCTTGTACGCATACAAATACTTCAACAACCTCTTTCTAAGACATAGGTGGTTGAACTATGGCACTTTCTTTCCTCTATCTATATACATATTCATGATAACTCTCTGTACATTTCTACTTTATCTTTTCCAAGGAATAACGATCTAGAACAATCTCAACATTATAAGCAAATCTCTCAATAAAATCCTTAGTCATAGCATTCCAACTACCCCATTTCTTCATTTCTTGAGAGGTAAACCATTTTAAGCTCCCCGCTTAAACTTTGATTGAAAATTCACATCAACAGTGCCTCATTCTTCCCGACACCTATGAGTTGATCACAATATGCTCTCAAGTGAGCCAGAGGATTTCCAGTTCCCTCGAAGGTATCAAACTTTGGTATTTTAAATCCCTCTAGAAGGTTCATATTAGGTGAATACACAAATCTTCGTAGTTCAGTCCCACAACATCTGGTGTATAGTGCAACTGCTTCATAGCCTTGGCAATCTCTTTCTTTATGCTTATCTTGGTCATTTCTTCCTTGGCCTTCCACTCTTTTTCCTTCTTCTCATAGTCATCAATCTTGGGATAAATAACATATGGAATACGTGGTTCGGTGGAGACTGAAATGTGGAAGGGGATTTTAGGAGGCAGCAGTTGAGTTGTAGGTGGAATTTGAGTGTGTTGGTCAGGCGTTTGGATTTTGGTTCGCAGTATTAGGATTTTGAGGTGAAACAAAAGCTTGGACGTTGTTGATATTTGGGTTCTCAAGGGGAGGTGGTTCTTGGTATGAGGTGTTGGTGTGATATGCGTCAGTGGTTGGGGTGTTTTGGATAGAGATAAAGTCTAGGTTATTTAGGATAGGTTCATGAGTCGAGTTGGGAGAGGGAAAGTGGAGTGGAGGCCTTTTATTGTCGAGATCAAAAAGGTTAGCTGTAATGACCAAGTTAGTAAGATCTTGGGACCTTTGAATTTCAACCCTCATTTCAGCTATTTGTTGCATCAACTATGAAATTAGCTTATTCTGCTCGGCAATGACGAGATCTACCACAACAATCTCAGTTAAGCCCATATCCTCACTGTTTTCAACCATTGATATCTTTCTTTTTTATAGATCTCGGTCGAGAAAGGAATCTTTATGAACTTTTGATCGAGTGAAATATGAATGGTCAACCAGTTTATTAATTATAGATCAATTCTAATTACCTATCAAAAGAAAAACAACTCAAGAGGAAAGTATGTTAGTTTCCTTGAATTGATGGTTAATACAGAATAGCACACATAAAACAATAAACACATAATTATTTCTTTATTCGGAGGTAAACTAACCCACGAGTACAAGGGGTATGGAAAATAGACAGGGCTTTGTCTATATGATTTGGATGTAGTGTATCAGGAAGGTTGACTTGCGCTGAGTCAAGGTCTTCTCGCGTTTGTCGTTGAAAGTAGAAAGGGGGAAAATAAGTTTTTAAAAAATGGGGAAGGGCCTAGAAAGGCTGCCTACGTTTCTCATGAAGGTGAAATCAGGCCCTATGTAGTTTAATTAGTACAAGGGATAGTTTTGATTCAATAGTACTTCATTACATGGAATTTGGAAATCACAAAAAAAATGATGCGAGAAACATAAACTGCCTCTACTGAGACTTCTTCTTCTAGTCTTCTAATCTTCTCTTGGCTCTAATTCTTTTTGTTGGTGGGGTGTCAACTTTGTCTCCATCCTCTTCATCAGTTCCTATGCTCGGACCTGGGAGGGCATAATTTCCAATCTGAGGATGCTTCTGTTTCAGCATAGCTATCTCTCTCTGAGTGGCCTCGAGTTCCACATCTACTTCAGCGGGTCGAGCTAGCACAACTCCAAGAGTTTCTTCCAAAGTGAATGAGTATTTTTGAAGTATCTCATTCACCCTGTTCAACTTTCTTTCTTGTTCTTAGCAAATTTGTTTTCATTGTCGACTTCGGCCATTTTAGCCAGCACAGCTTTGGTGGCCAGATTCACTTCCTTGGTTTTTTCTTCCACTTCACGAATCTCTTAGGTGACCTGACGCAACTTCTTTATCAGGGCCTCTTCAGTTCTCTCAGTATTCTAATCCTTTTCCATCTTGACTGTAAATGCAACCTTACCTGAAATAAGAGGGTTGGAGTTTAGAAGTTGGTTAACGGATTCAGACTTTATTGGGAAACTTAAGACTCAAAGAGTATTTGGTCAAACATTTGATAGTGGCTAATATTTGTGCCTAAAGGCTCTAAAAAAAATTTGAAAAGGGGTAGGCTAGAATTTCTCCAAATAAAGCAACATTATCACGTAATTATAACAAAGAGCACAGAAACAGTTATTGCGCGTCCTAAGAAATAAGTTACCCTTGTGTACCAAAGTTGGCCTATCGAATTGAAGGATGTGTATTAATTTAAAGGAAAACCATTATCCCCAAAGTACTTTCATTAACAAAATAAAGTGCTTACAAAACATCATAAATGATACATTGGGAAATCTAAACAAAAGAAAGTACAAAATAAGAGCAATCTCACGCAAGGGACAATAAAAAAACTTAACACTACCTCATATCTCATTAGCCCTTGCCTTCTTAGTTGTGCCAACCTCTTGCCACATGAAGTATTTGTTTTCCCACAAGTTATCCTTTGCTAACTGACCCCTTTCTTCATGACTAGCTCCTTCCATAATCTGAATTTGTTTCTCCATACGATCATCCAACCCAACTATGCATTATCTTTCTCTACCAAGCTCTCGTTTAAGTTGCTCTATGACCCTTGCATTCTTTGAATGTTGATGTTGGTGGACCAACTCATTCTCGTGATAGTTTTCTTGGAGTCGGTGGAGTAGCACCTGATTTTCAAACATCTTTGATACAGTAAGGTATATTTTGGCCAGGCTTGATAGTTCCGGCAAGATTCTTCTTCAACCACTCTTTATACATATCGCTACATTTGGGATTGAACCTGTTAGGAACCTTATCACCCGCAACCCTCCGAGTCTTCCATTCTCGAATCATCATCTTGGCGAAGGATACTCAACCATTTTCATGATCCGTTACAAATTTCCTCATGTCTCCTATTTGTGGGGTGACTTGCTTACAACCCAACTACCTAAGAGCTCGACCAAGAGCATAAGGTCTTGTTCCTCTAAGTCCAACTAATACCATGTAAGGGATAGCGGGACTTCGAATCATAGTATCACTCACAACAAGATCATCAATGGCCCACTGTACATCTTCATCCCTCAATCCACTTAGTATTGACATCCAAAATTGTTGATTATTTCCTACTTTGATATGATTCAGATGTAACCACCAACTGTGAGCGGAGAATTGATCCCTTTAGAGTTTTTTATCCAGTTCGATAGGGTTGTGGACCTTGAGTAGGTGTTTCATCATCCACTATTGGAGAATTAGATTGCAACCTTGAAAGAATCACTTCCTACTTTGACATTTATCCAGAGCCCTATATATGTCAGCAAGAATCATGGGGGCTAAGGTATAGTAGTTGACTGACGTTCCAAATTTAACCCCATAGAAGATGGCATGAGTGACCATTATCACACTAGGTTTTGTGGAAAAACCAAAAACCCGAGAAAGCACACCGCAAAAGCAAAGCTCGTTTTTTCCTTCCAAGTTTGTTCGGAGATGAATTCTTCTTTAAATTTCTCATAGTCATTAATACGTCCAAACCAATAGTACAACTTTTAAAGTGGGATATTTGATCCTCTTAGCCTACCTATCCAATCAATGTTTGCTAGTGAAAATTCTTCCTTGATCTCGTTTGGGCCCCACACCTTAGGAATTAAAATATCGTCATCTGGCTCGGATTTTCTCTTGTTGCACATACCCACACTCTCATAGCTCGCGACCACTTCTTCTATGAGCGGAGTCAATTCTACATCCCCAAAATGAAACACCATAAATTTGTTATCCCAGAATTTAAGCATTGCTCCAATTAGATCCAGTCAGGCTTTCATTTACATTAAAGAGGGAAGATAACCTATGTGTTTTTTGACCTCTTTTTTGTCTTGTTCAGACATTCTCATCCACCACACTTTGAGGTAGGGATCGGGTTCAGTCACCAAGTGTGGTGGATGAGAATGTTTGAACAAGACTTTCAGGCAAATGATCCTAAAAAGGTTTGGATTTCGCTCTAACTTACGTGTCCAAGAGTGGGTTTTGAATTGATCGAGAACCTAGGTGAACAACCTGAGTTGAAAATCGTGACAACCATTAGATGGATTACGAACTAATAAATTGTCATTTCTTTCTAGAAAAGGGTCAAATATTTGAAAATCTGGCTGCGGGTTTGCAAAACCATCTTTTCAAATACGCGAGATAAAATAGAAGTGATATGAAATGCAAATGACAGTTATAATTTAATTTAAATAGATAATGCACAGATAAAGAAAAATAAAAATTACTAATTATTACAAATTCGAATAGTTAGTCAAATAGCTTAATCTAAAGGTTAGAACCTAATTAATTTTCCCCAGCAGAGTCGTCATTTTTGTTTAATGTGGGAAAATGTCGATTTTCAAAAATTAACTTAGACTTTAGAAAAAAAGAATCAATTTAAAGAAAATAATATAGTTGACACTTAATTTTTTAAAAGGAAAAATCAAGAAAATCATTAAAATGATTTTAAAAAACTTAAACAGAAAAATCCTTTTAAAATTCCAAAGAGTGAGTCCGGGTTCAAATTTTCATTTCAAGAAGGTTTTACACACTTGAAACGACCGCTAACAGTTATCAGACGATTAGAAAAATTATTTGACTAACTTTGAAATAATCACTTTAAGAAGATGAAAGGAACTGAACAATTATAAAAATCCAATTTTTTTTTTAAATAATCTAAGAAAAGAATTCATAATGAAATTTTCAGATAAATGACTAACAAATAATGGATTTTTTAATTGTAAAAAACATTTTAAAATAAGCATTTAAATCATTTAGAAGTGATTTCTAACTTAAAATTTTTGAATGAGGCGAATTTTATCAAAGATAGCAATTAAATCGACCAAATATTTTTAAAATATTTAAATTGACCAATTACAGTATTTCTTTTTTTTTAATATTCAAGAACTTTTAAGAAATTTCGACAAAAAAAGAATTTGAGTCACGTTGAAATACGACTTAAAATAATAATAATAATAATAATAAAAAAAAAATTAAAAAAATCCAAAAGAAAGGAAAACAACAAAAGAGTTTTGAATTATTTTTAAAGGATATGACTTGCCTACGATTTTTCAAAAAAGGAAGTGAAGTGAAATAGGTTAACTCACATACAGGAAATTTGCTCATTCTTAGCGGATTAATTAAGTTTACTACATAAATTAAATAGAAAAAATTACACAAATGCACAACATATGTTTACACAATTTTCTATAATTCCTACTCTTTTAAAAAATTACAAAAATCTAATAATTTAGTTTTCTCTCTCTTTTTTATTGATACAAAGACTATAATCCTAACTGACATCTAATTAACTTCTTCAAAGGGATTCCAGACTTCTTCCCCGAGACCGCCACCATTGACAAATTCTCTCACCAGAAATGACTGGTACAGATGGGGTATTGGCCTAGCTAGTGCTTGATCGATCTTCTTGTTCGGTGCCTCCCAAACATCATCTTCCAATGCAACATACCCCAAACCAAACTTTGACTGCATCATCGACAAGTGGATGGGCTCGATAATACATTGCAAGTATTTTCCTAGTCCAAAACTAGGTTCAAATCCATTCCTGAGCATAACAGTGGCTATGATCTTGTGGGCAGTAAGCATAGGAGGTCCAGGTGCCAAATCCTCACCAGCGGCATTCACTATCTCCACCGTGTAAAAGTCAGACCCTCTAGCAACATCATCAACTATTGGTGCATACGGATTTGAGTGAGTTCCCTCACCATAAATGACCACCTTAAGATCATTCCACACGAACTTCATCATCTGGTGAAGGGTAGAGGGCAAGACTCCAGCCATATGAATTCAGGGTCTTCCCAACAATATGTTGTAACTAGTGGTAATGTTCATTACCTGGAATTCGACAACGAACTCGACAGGTCCTACACGAATTCCTAAATTCACAGCTCCTAATGTATCGCTTTGAACACCATCGAAAGCTCTTACATTAATCCGTTTTTGATGAATCTTTCCCATATCAAAATTCAATTATTTGAGGGTAGACAAAGGACAAATGTTCAGATCAAATCCGTTATCGATCAAAACACGATTGAGGATCATATCTCGGCACTTAATTGTGACATAGAGAGCTTTGTTATGCATTGATCCTTCAAAGGACAATTCTTCATCACTGAAACTGATGTGATTCCTCGAATGACTCAGCTTATCATAGCTGCAAGATTATCACTATATGTCCCCACGGGCACGAAAACATCCTTTAATGCTTTCATCAATGCTTGTCTATGTTGTTGTGAACTCATCAACAATGCCCATATGAAAATTTGGCTGGTGTTTTCTCTAAATATTTCACAATAGAGTATTCCTTAGGCATCATTTTTCTCCAAAACTCTTCCGCTTCAGCTTCACTTATCGGCCTTTTGTGTTGATCTTTCTTGGTTGATCCTTGAGCCAACTCTTCCAGCGTATAACATCTACCGGACCTGATCAAACCCTACGTATTAGCGGCTTTGTGACAAACTTCTTTCGAGCAAGGACTCATTTTGGTGCCAAACCAACAACTTCTGAAGGTGTTAGAATCATGAACTTCGGTTTCTCGGTGATGCACAAAGATGCTACACTCTTCTCCAGACTATTAGCATCATCAGGGACTATTGTCTTAGTCTCACACCAATCCTCCTCCTTCTCAATCATATTGACAGTGTTTCCTCCATGATTAGGTAAAAGATTATTGTTGACATTAGGAGCGGCAGTTTGAAGAACAACCATGTCGTGATCAATCAAATCCTGAATCTTGTGCTTTAGATTTATACAATCTTCAGTATCATGTCCAACACTATTAGAATGATAAGCACATGTTAGGTCACTCCTGAAGAATTGAGAGCTCGTGTCTATTGGTTTTGGAGGGATGGGATGGATCATTCCTGCAGTCGACAATCTCTCAAATAACTTCGTTCGGCTTTCAGCAAAAAAAAAATTAAAAATGTTATTTTTTAAAAAAATTTAATTTTTACTCCACCCCGCCCCCACTCCCACCCATCCAAAAAAAATATAGAATTTAAATAATTACTTTTAAAATAAATATCAAAAACTATTTTCCTAAAAATATTTTCTATTCTCTAGCTAAAAATAAGAGTTTTTTTCTAAATTATATTTTCATTCAATAACCAAACAATAGAAAATAATTTTCCGAAAAATATTTTTTACTCACCAACCAAACATGAGAAAATGAGTTAGAAATCAACTTATTTTCCAGGAAAACATTTTCCTCCATACCAAACACAACCTAACTCAAAAAAAAAAAACCATAAACAGATATACAAAAAGTACTGCAACCATGATCCCAACAGAATAAATAGTGCATAACAGAGGTTTTCTTCTTCTTTACATTCATACACACAAAAAAAGTTCTATTCTTTGTTTATTGAAACTGACTTTTATAGATCATGTGATATTATGTGTTCTCCTATCACAAGAGAAGTTCAACTATGCTTGTAACTATTATTGTAATAAGCTTTTGCCACCAGACATAGAGGATTCTTCTTGTGCATAGTGACACCTGGCAAATTGTCGATTTCAACATCTTCTTTCACCATCCCTTTAGGCAATTCCCAATCAAATGCATAGAGAAGATTGGCGAGTGCGAGTTCAACTGTTGCTATTCCTAGTGAAATCCTGGGACACCCTCTCCTACCACCTCCAAACGGAATCATTTCAGATTCCCCTGATTTGTAGTCGATGATATCATTGTTGTTTACATCACAAAATCTCTCAGGAATGAACTCGTCTGCGTTTTTCCAACATTCAGGATCTCTACCTATTGCCCACGCGCTGATAAAAACTAGAGTGTTTGGTTTGATTTCATATCCATCTATGGTGCATTTTTCGATTGTTTCTCTTGGTACTAGTGGAGCAGGTGGGTACAATCTCAATGTCTCCTTTATGACTGCCCTGAGATAGGGCAAATGTTGGATATCATCTTGGTCTACTCTTCCTTTCTTTCCAACCAATTCTCTTATATCTTCTTGTAATTTCCTCATCACGCTTCCCTCCTCCTTCATCAAAGCTGTCATTGTCCACAC
>JBCEWC010017717.1:0-12343 GCA_038996855.1 Solanum aculeatissimum
AGAAGGATTGGAGTAGTAAGTGGGCTATCCCCAAGGTTCCCACTCCTTTCCCGAAACTATGTGCCAATGTAGGTATGCTACCGAAATGGGAGGCATGTAAGGTATGCTATGCTATGATATGATATGATATGTAAATCCTTCCGAAATGACTGGGTCGTAAGGAAGGTGGCCATCAATCCGAAATAGAAGGCTTGTAACGTGTGGTGTAGATTACCTTTGGCAAGTAATCTTCTCCTATCCGATGGGAGGCCTTAATGGGTAAGTTCATGTTGCAGCTCACACGAGTTTGGATGTCGGTTATGGTCATATCCCCTCTATACTATAAACATTATGGCGTCTCATGCATCTTGGTTATCATGGCATATTAATATACTATTCTTCCTTATATTCTCTTTCTATATATGTGCCCTTGTCATCTAGGATGTCTATAGGCTCATGTGCATATGCATTTGCATGTCCGCATACTTAGTGCTTTATTGTGCTAACCCATACTCTTTGTCTACATGTACTAACCATATAGGGACCGGTGATGACCTCTATCTCTCATTGGGCAACGAGTGACATCTTTGAAGCTATTGGCTTGTGGTGAGCCCTTTTGTTCAAGGACAATAGCTACTTTTTATCTTCCTTGTATCGTTTTATTTTCCTTGTATCGTTTTATTTTCCTTGCTTTATGACTTTAAGGTGAGCCCGGATTATGTCGAGGCCCCGCTCTATCCTATGTAGAGGCTATGTTGGACATGTTAAACTCTTGTGTGTTGTATTATGTTTTGATGAGATGCTATGACGATTGAAATTTTGTTATGAGAACGATGTCTCGATTATGCTTATGATTATGTTTTGGACTTGTGAATGTTGGGAATGTGCTTATGTGGAAGGTCTCCTAACCCGGTATGCCCCCATAGCTTGAGTCCTACTTACCTGCCCCTTAGAAATACTTGTTATGTTCTATGTGATCCATGTTCATTCCATTCCCGGCAACATCCCTATAGCTTGAGTTCAAAGCCCCGTTCTCCCTAGAATTATGTGCTATGTGTTTACTTTTCTGCTCTTCCGAACCGATGATATGAGTAATGATGCTATGATGGCTTGATTGAGGACTTTCGAGTTCTCCTTCGCCATGTCACATCTAGGCCCCACATTCGGGTCATGACAAAACTATTAATGAAATAGAATAAAAATTGTTTCCATGAGACCTATGAAGTGTTCACACGGTCCATACAAGGTCACACGGACCATATACCCGTCCATGAAGCCATCCCTAGAAATATGTCCACTGAAGAAGTTCTGAGACGGTAATTTCATACTTAGAAAATTTTCATTCCTACAACTATATAGGAGGCTACACAGACCATGAGGCCTCACACGGACTATGTATGGCACCTCACTTGGCCAATTTCCAGCCAATCTTTGACCCCTTGAATCCACATGACCTCTCAAGGCTCAAACAACCTGTGAGGGCTTCTGTCTAGTTGACGTGAGCTCCGGAACACTAAACTTATACTTAGAACCAATCCTTAAGTTGAGACAATCACAAAACACTTCACCATGCCCTGTGGGAGGTCAGACGGTACCTCCACATGGACCGTCTTAAGGCTCGCGATCCGTGTAGGGTCCCATGGTGCGTTGGAAAGATAACTCAAAAAGCTTCAATTTGATAGGTCATGGTCTACCCAGCCCTTCTTGTGCTAAGAGATATAACGATTTAAATTTAGCCCTTCCACCAATCCTCTTGCAAAACTTACCCGAATGAGTTCCTTTGATCAAGACTTGGCAAGTGAGAGCTAAAACATTTATATACCACTAAAGATGAGTTGGAAACCAATGATTTAAGCATAGATAAGTTTCTAAAAAATTTGGGTCATTACATCATCTCCCTTATGGGAATATTTGTTCTCGAATGGGCTAGAATAGCGCTTGAAAGGTTAGATTTAAACAAGAAAAATCTTAACAAGTAAACATAATGTATGGACTATGTTTTGAAAATTACAAGTCATTGAAACTTAAGTCAATTCATTTTCAAAGATAATAAATATATCACTTCCATATACATGTATGCATTTCATGTCGTGAGACCCAAGAATTGAAAGAATTAGGACTGTTTAGAATAAGAAGAACCTAGTATCTTAGGCTTGAGTAGATTAGAAAAGGTGGGTATATCACTTTCTCATGTTCAACTCTGCTTCCCAAGTACCACACTCCATATGTTGATTCCTCAAAAGTACCTTTACCAAAGCCACATCCTTATTCTGAAGCCTTTTCACTTGCCTATCAAAGATCTCAACCGACATCTCTTCATAAATCAAATTCTCCTTGACACCAACACCTTCCAATGGAACAATTGCACTAGGATCACATATCAATTTCCTTAACATGGACACGTGGAAGACCGAGTGAATAGAAACCATATACGGAGGCAAGTCTAATTTATAAGCCGCATTGTCAATCCGCTCAACAACCTCATAAGGGACAATATACCAGGGGGCTAAGCTTGGCCTTCTTGCCAAAATACATCAAACCCTTCAAAGGTGAGACTTTCACAAACACACAATCATCCACAAGGAACTCAAGGTCTCTCTTTCTAACATACGGATACGACTTTTGCCTACTTTGAGCCATCTTCAACCTTTCCTGAATTAAGTTCACCTTCTCCATAGCCTCAATTACCAAATCAAGGTCAATCAAGGCCATCTCTTCCAACTCAAACCATCCAACCGGGAACCTACACCTTCTCCCATACAAAGCCTCAAACGGTGTCATCCTTATACTAGCATGGAAACTATTGTTATAAGTAAACTCAATGAGTGGTAGGTGATCATCCTAATTTCTTTTAAATTCCAACATACAAGCCATCAACATGTCCTCCAAAGTTTGAATTGTCCTCTCGGCTTGTCCATCGGTATGAGGATGAAAAGTGGTACTCAACTTCACCTTAGTACCAAGGCCTCTTTGGAATGACCTCTAAAAATGAGAAGTGAATTGAGCACCACGATTTGATATGATAACCATCGACACACCATGCAACCATACCAAATATTTGTTATCCAACTTAGAATAATCTTCGGCATTGTAAGTAGTCTTGACTGGTGGAAAATGAGATGACTTGGTCATCCGATTAACAATAACCTATATAGAATCAAAGTGCTTGCGGGTACGGTGTAAGCCACCCCAAAATCCATGTTGACATCTTCCCACTTCCAAGTGGGAATCTCAATATCTTAAGTAAAACCACCAGGCTTTTGATGCTCCACCTTCACCTGTTGACAACTAGGGCACTCAGACACGAACTTGGCTAGGTATTTTTTCATACCATGCCACTAATATACCTCTGTCAAGTCTCGATACATCTTGGTGGATCCCGAATGTATAAAATAATAAGAGTTGTGCCCCTTACTCATGATCATCGTTCTAAGCCCATCAATATCAGGAACACACAACCGATCAAGGTACCGAAGCATACCATCTACCCATTGGGAGAAAACCCTAATCTTCTTTTCGGCAACCAACTTCTTCAATTCAACCAAAGATGGGTCTAAATTCTGCTTTACCTTTACATCTACGACTATAGAAGATACGTCCCCATTTTGAACATGAATACGACCATCTTTAGAGTTAGCCAGTCTTACAGCCAATCTAGACAAACGGTGAACGTCTTTTACCAACTCTTTCTTCCCTTCACCAATATGAGTTATATTACCCATAGATAACCTACTAAGGGCTTCGGCTACAACATTTGCCTTGCTGGGATGATATTTCATACTCATGTTATAATTCTTGAGGAGTTCCAACCATCGTTTTTACCTCAAATTGAGACCCCCTTGGGTGAATACGTTTTGCAGGCTCTTATGAGCGGTGAACACATCTACATGAATCCCATATAGGTGATGTCTCCAAATCATCAAAGCGAACACCACATCCACCAATTCAAGATCATGAGTTGGGCAATTTTGTTCATGCACCTTCAATTACCTGGAGGCATAAGCTATCACCTTACCATATTTCATAAGCACACAACCTAACCCAATTTGAGAAGTATCATAATACACCACAAATCCATCTAAGCCATCCTGTAGAGTCAAAACAAAAGTCGATGCAAGCTGATCATTCAAAGTCTAAAAACTCTCCTCATATTTGTTAGACCATACAAACTTGTCCATCTTCTGAGTCAACTTAGTCAAAAGATATGCAATGGATGAGAAGTACTTAGCAAACCTTTGGTAGCAGCAAGACAACCCAAGAAAGCTTCAAAAATTAGAAGGGGTCAATGGTCTAGGCTAATTCTTCACAGCCTCAGTATTCTATTGGTCAACCTTAATACCATAACCCGACACAAAGTGACAAGGAAAGGCCACTTCACCCAACCAAAACTTACACTTGCTGAATTTGGCAAATGATTATTTCTCCTTCAAAGTCTGAAGAACCAACCTCAAGTTATCCATATGCACTTGCTCATTTTGGAAGTAGATCAATATATCATCAATGAAGATAACCACAAAACAGTCACAGAAAGTCTTGAACACTCTGTTCATCAGATCCATAAACACATCCAGAGCATTAGTCAAGCCTAATGACATCACTACAAACTCATAATGCCCATACCTAGTTCGACATACCATCTTGAGGATGTCACACTCCTTTACCTTCGACTGATGATCGCCAAAATAGAGGTCAATCTTTGAGAAATGGATGGCACCTTGCAATTGATCAAACAAATTATTGATTCTGGGCAACTGATATTTATTCTTAATAGTAGCCTTATTCAATTTCCAATAGTCAATACACATCCAGAGTGATCCATCATTTATCCTTATAAACAACACCAGAGCACCACAAGGTGAAATACTTAGCCTAATAAAGCCCTTCTCCAAAATTTCTTTCAACTATTCCTTTAACTCTTTCAACTCGGTCGAGGCCATATAGTAAGGTGAAATAGATATTGGTTGGGTATCCGGAAGGATATCTATGTCAAAATCCACTTCCCTTGCGAGAGGAACACCAGTAAAATCAATAGAAAAGACATCCATAAACTCATTAACTATAAGAATCAACTCAGGAGTATGAGGCATATATTCAACATCCTGATCTCTAATAATATGATAGATACAACCCTTAGAAATCATTCCTCTAGACTTGAGGTAGAAAATAAACCTATCCTTAAAAACAGAATCACTACCCTTCCATTCAAAAATAGGATCACCCGAAAATTAGAACTTGACAACCCGGGTTCTACAGTCAATAGAGGAATATGAAGAATGCAACCAATCCATCACAGGAATGATATCAAAATCAGACATTTCAAGCTCTGCAAGGTCACATGGGAGGTCAATATGCAAGAAAGAAATAGGACAACCCTGATAAATTTTTGGAGCAATAATAGACTCACCCACGGGAGTGTAGACCGAATAAGGCTCCCTCAACAGTTCAGGACTCAAACCAAATTTAATATCCAAAAGAGATGTCACAAAATATAAATTTGCACCCAGGTGAAGCATAACATAAGCATCAAAATCAAAGATTTTTAACATACCAGTCACAATATCTGGAGCCTTATCCACCTCTTGTTTAGCATGAAAAGCATAGAACCTGTTATTTCTAGGAGCACAACCGACTTGAACCTTCTACTGACCTTGACCACTTAGAACCATTTTACGCTTCTTTGGAGAATCAGCAACCTTGTGATTCATACTATCACACCTGAATCTTTCCTACATTCACCCAAGTGATTTCCTCCACACTTGCCACACCAAGGAACTATTAGCCCACCTCTGACCTGTTCCTTAGGAGGAGGCACTATAGAATTAGCAACCCTTGCATTAGATCCTTGGCCCTAATGAAAGCGAATATTTACCACCACTCTTAGAGTTGAAGAACTCACCATCATGGCGGGCTCTTTTAGAGTCACTCATTCTTCTCACTTTGAGCTTTTCTCTCTCAATCTGTTTATTGTAAGTCATGAGCCAAGAAATATACATATCCCTAATAAGCATGGTGGTATGGCATTCTTTCACCACCAAATCATAGATCCCATAAATGAACTTGTGCATTCTTGCACGGGAGTCAGCCACCAACATAGGAGCATACTTTGAGAGCTTAGTAAACTTGAGGGAATAGTCCCTTACAGTCATTCTACCTTGCTTGATATTGATAAATTTAGTCATTTTGGCCTCCCTAAGCTCAAGAGGAAACAATCGATCCAAAAAAGCAAATTTAAACTCTTCCCAATCAACCTTAACATCAGCAGCCCTCTCAACCAACCACTGAGTATACCATACTTGAGCTACATCTTTCAACTGATAAGCATCTAGTTCAACTTTCTCCTCAAAGCTCACACCCATAATAGTCAACACCTTAGAGAGTTTATCAATAAAGTCATGGGCATCCTCATCAGCTTTTGAACCAAAGAACTCCGTAGGGTTCATCCGAGTGAAATCTCTCACCCTAGAGGCTGGAGTGGGACCCAAAAGAGGATTAGCCGGTTAGGCTTGGTTGGTCACCACTTGAGCCAGCATAGAAATAATATTTTGGAATTCATCATGAGTCACTTACTCCCCCATAGGATCTTGGGGGCCTGCTTCTCATTAACCCGGGCCTGTCTTGGAAGAGGGGCTCTTCATGTTGTCATCTTTTGAAAGAGTGACTAGAACACTATCAAATCAGGAAAACATACAAAATAATTCATAGCATGACATAAGGGGCAATGAAGTGAGACAATTCCTAAAACATCCTCATAGCCTCCCATGCATAGGTACGATACACAACACACCCATGAATAATACTCTACTTGATGTGGCATGTTAGACTCTAAGGACTATTTACAAACCTAGTATTGTGATATCATCTATGTCATGACCCGATCCAAGGGCCTAGGAGTTACATGGAGAATGGGAACCCAAGGGTCCCCAAACTAGCCTCAAAGCATACATTCATACATTATTAGTTTAGAAGCCTATAAATAACATGTAAAGCACATAATTCTAAGGGGTACGAGATTTTAGCCTCAAGATATAGGGATGTCATAGGGGTAGGGAGTCGCATGGATTCACATAACACATAGCACATAAGAACTAAGAGACAATAAGTATGACTCACACTATAGGGATAAGATGGGTCTTAGGACTTTCATCATCACTGCAAGCATAACATAATCATAGTCAAGAAATAATATATATAACCATAACATCTTAAATAAACATATAACATGAGCATATAATACAATCTGATATGTCCAACAATCCCTCTACATAAGATAAGGTAGGGGCCACGACATGTCCCGAGCTCACCCTTAAGTCATAAGATAGAAAACAAATAATGTAACATAAGGTAGAGGATGGTGGATCTTTGATGTGCTGCAAAAATATAGCACTTTTAATGCTTAAAATTTGGTATTTTGTGCATTCTCAAAGTGATGTTAGTAGATTTGATATTTTTAATGTTTATTTTGCAGAATTTCAGTGTTGGCTTGATTTTGGGCTTGAAGTGCAGAATTGTAGAGTTTTTGGAAGTTTACGACACCCTCTACGGGTCATGGATCATTCCACGAGTCGTAGAGGAGGTTTTGTTTGATGTATTAGTGCTGGGGTGAAAAGCAAGTCACACTTTATGAGAGAGGACCACGAGTCGTAGACCATAGTACGAGTCGTAGATTATGGTCGTGAACTAAAGATCAGAAATTGAAGAGTTGCTTAAAGTGGCTCAGACGAAACCCTTCACGAGTCGTGGAGTCCTTCTCGGCCCATGGAATAGTTTCATGAAAGGTTCCATTAGGATGAAGCTACATTCCATATGACCTCAATCCATGAGTCATGAACTTCTACACGAGCCATGAAAGTTGCTCGTAAATGATGCCAACACATTTATCCTATTTTATCTCAACTTTTTTTTTAAGTACTATAAATAGGGTTTTTATGTTATTTTAATAGATGTACGATATAGAAATAGAAAGACAGAGAGAGTTAGAGAAGGTGAGAACATTATTTTGTGATTTTATTACAATCGTTGGATTCAAGTTTGCAAGTCTATTCAAAAGTTGGACTTGTATTCATCCATTCTCGTGTGTAAGTAATTTAATTATGTATTCTTCTTGCATAATTTCTGAACATACTCCGAGCATGCATGGCTAAATCCACAACTTAGGTTGTGGGAACCTTGACGAACTAAGATAAAACTGGATAACTTGCAAATTCTTAGATAGTGTTAGGATGTATTAATTAATCTTTTCATTTTACTTGATTTTTAATAGGTGGAAAACGTTAGAACTAGCCAAGTATCACTTGCCCAATCAAGGAAGTGACGTATAGGAAAAGAGTTAATTAACAAGAGTTGATTGATTTCTCTCAACTAATCAATCTAACTAAATTAAGTAACATTGTATTGGGATAAAGTAAAGGTTAGTAAAGCGACATCACAGAGATCGATCAAGTAATGTGATGAAATTCACCTATTCGCCGGATCAAGAGTTTAGGAGAACATAGCTTACTATCCTGCACCTACACACCAGGAAAGGGTTGAAAATATCAAAGAGTACTTAGTTAGGGAGTCATGGGGAACATATAGCCCTAGTTCTCTTTTATTTTTATTTCAAACACGTGCAATTTTAGTTTTGAATTTACTTTTACTCACAAAACCCCATCTTTGTATTTATTTTTCTATTTTTTGGGAGATAGTGGGGTAAATCAATTCAATTTACAAGTTATGCTAATCTGAAGTGTACCATATTTCTCATGGGAACAATCCTAACCATTGTTAGGTTAAATACTTGATTACGACCACTTCAACCTCCAAGAAAAGTTGTGTGCTGAGCGTTAATACCGTATTCTAGCATTTGTGGCGTTGTTGCCGGGAAATACGGCTAGACTTGATTAGCGTACCATAATTTGATAGATTACTCTTTATTTCCCTAATTTAATGTTTTTTGTTGTTTATTTCATGTTACAGTTTGTACAGGTGAATAGTGCATGTCAACTACGACAAGTCAAGGCACTCTCGTTATTCCCTTTGACCCAGAGATTGAGCAAACACGGAGAAGAATGGACCGACAACCTGGTAATAATGATGTTGAAAATGCAGTCAACCCTACACTAAATCTAGATGGGAACAACCCACCCATAATAGTTCCACAGCCATAGAGACTTCAAGCAGCTATTAATAATTGGAATCAATATCGGTTGAACCCAATGACAAAGGATATCAAGGGAACGATAGTGTTACCTCTAGTTCTGGGTGACACTAAGTTTATGGTGTCAAGTGGGTTATTGCAGATGATACAAAATCGCAGGTTGTTTGCAGGCCTAAAGTCAGAGGATCCATACAATCACCTGCACAACATTGTATTTGTCTACAAAAGTGTAATGGGGAACCAAAATCTATTTATGGATGTCATTGGGATCCGTGTCTTCCTATTATCTCTTAATGGCAATGCGACATCATGGTTAGATAAGCTCCCACTGACCTCGATCATTAGTTGGGCTAAACTGCAGATGGCATTTTTAAAAAGGTACTTCCCCATCTCCAAAAAGCTCAAGTTGAAGCAGGAGATTAATAACTTTGAACAACTGCGTGGTGATTTGATTGTAGAGACATGAGAGATATTTTCAAAGTGTCTGAGAAGGTTTCCCGACTACAAGATCGTAGATAAATCCTTGGTTGAGATATTCTACAAAACCCTTTATGAGAATGGGCAAGCAGTTGATGATACCATTATAGGTTGATAATTCATAGATCATACCTTCCAGGAGATCTCCAAGAGACTAGAGCGGGTGGTCAAGAATAATCATGAGTGGGGCATAAGGTACAAAGCCACAACAAAGTGCTCATTTGCAGTTACTACTACTCCGGTGCAAGCACAAGTTAGTGAAGAGGTAATGCAAGAACTTGCATAGATTAGTACAAATGTGGAGCTACTAATGAAGCATAACACAGTGAAGGTCAATGCCGTCTCTCATCAGCCTTTCGGAGCCCCATGTACGAGGAACCCTACTTTGAGAAAGATTCTTATTTCATAGCTAAGTAGTTGGGGATTTTTGGCCTAACGCCCAGGGTTTCAATCAGGACTACTAGAACAAAGGGCAAGGAAACCAACGTCAGAATTATGAACGAGATGAGCTTACAACAACAATAATCGGGGTAGCTTCTATGTCAGAAATAGAGGTCAAGATAGAGAAGCTGATTGGGGTCGCAGAGATGGCTACAGAAGTGGCACCTATGTTCCACATAATAAATGAGATTTTGGTGCAGGTTCATCCAGTATTGAGGAGATGTTTGACAGATTACTGAAGAAAGTTGATTCGCAGGATGCGACACTCAAGGGGATAAAGACTGACATATCTAGAATTAATCAAAAGATCAACTCGGCTAGATATCAACCCAGCTTAACCAACGCCAGAAGAGTACTCTACCCAGCAACATTATTTAGAATCTAAAGAATGAAGGGTAGTAGTGTATGGCCATCACAACTCGCAATGGGAAGCAGACTACTGACCCTCCAATACCTATAGATGATGATGAGGTTTATGATGAGGGTATTGTGGATAAGCAGGTTAAAACTGGAGATGTTAGTGTTCAGACCGAGGAAAGCAATGCCTCGCTAAAAAAGATGAGACCCATTCCTCGACCTCCTCCTCCCTTCCCATAGAGTCTAAAGAAAAAAGAGGAGGAACGTAAATTTAAACACATTCTATCCATGATCAAGCAACTTTCTGTAAACCTCCCAATGATAGAGGCATTGGAGAAGATGTCCGGATATGATAAGTTTATGAAAGATATGGTGATGAAGAAGTGCATGGTGAGTCAGGAGCTTTCACAAGAGCTCCAACATTGCAGTGCTATCTCTACCTGGTCCTTGGTGCAAAAAAGAGAGGATCCTGAAGCATTTACCATTCCCTGCACTATAGGGGGTGTGGAGTTCACAAGGGCTTTATGTGATCTTGGAGCTAGCATTAACTTGATGCCCCTTGTGATTTTCAAGAAGCTTGGTCTAGCAGCCCCTACACCTACTAGCATGAGACTGTAGATGGTTGACCGAACTGTGAAGAAGCCAGTGGGAATCCTACATGATGTCTTTGTCAAGGTGGAAAAATTCATATTCCTTGCGAACCTTGTGATTTTAGACTGTGAAGTGGACTTTGAAGTCCCAATCATCTTGGGAAGGCCCTTCTTGGCCACTAGGAAAGCCCTAGTGGACATGGAATCTGGCCTCCTTAAGTTTAGATTGAATGACGAAGAAGTCACATTCAATGTCTCTAGGTCGATGAAGAGGCCAGATGAGCTCAAGATGGAAGTATAGGATATTGATGTAGTATAAGTAGTCAAATAGTCTATGTCATGTTGCGATAATAAATCAGACGATACTTGGGAGGCAACCTAAGATATTTTTATCATAATTATAGTTTAGTTTTTAATTTTTAGCTTTAGACTTTAAATAGGTTAGATTTTTGTATTTTTAGGATGTAAATCATAGACAACAGACTGGTATAATATAGGGTAACAGTGTATTTTTGTAGGTTTTGCATGTATGATCCCAAATCAGCCATTTTTGGCTGAAAAGTAACTAAAAGTGGATTTTATGACTGCTTCTACGGGTCGTGCTGCATTGTACGACTCGTAGACCGGCTCATAAAATCCTCCAATAAGCAAGGACTTGATGCACCCTAGTCCACAAGTCAAGTCCACAATTTGTATGTAGAACTATGGGTCATAGATTGTGTTCATGGACCCCAGGTAAGCTCTGAAATTTGCCCAAGTGTAAAAGGTGGTTTATGAGACCCTTTTATGGGTCGTATTCCAATATACGACTCGTACAAGGACGCATAGACTACAGGTGTAGATAAAAGGGTCTAGGCTTCCAAAAAACCACGATCCATGGGTCATAACGCATTCCATGGCCCATAAATGGGGTTTCATAAAACCAGAACCCTAATTATAACCTAACCGAAAGTAGTTTAAATTTGGCGTCAAAATATGTTTTCCCCAATTAATTGCAAACATCGGCTGAACCAAAATGCTAAAACGATAACCCCCATCTATTTTCAACAAATATTTTGGCAACCCGTATCATTTTATGGCCATCTCTGATGAACCCCCCACACTGAGGGTTTGACTCCCCCCTGTGTTCTTGTTATTCTCCACCAAATCGCATTGGGAATCAATAAGTTTATGGTCCCTAAAACCTTATTTATCGAGTTGTGATTTGTATATAGTTTTGATTGGGATATGTGAAGGGTTTAACAGAGTTGTGAACCTATTCAAATGCTATTCCTTGAAATTTAGTCATAATCATGATTAATTTTGTTAGGGTAGGATTGAAATAGGTGTCAGAAATGATTCGGAGTTAAATTGTATGTTTACA
>JBCEWC010017718.1:0-12343 GCA_038996855.1 Solanum aculeatissimum
TTGGGTGAGGTTACTTTTCTTGGTCATGTGGTGTCCGGTGATGGCATCAAGGTTGATCCTAAGAAAACTGAGGCGGTGAGGGATTGGCCTAGACCTTTGACACCTTCGGATATTCGTAATTTCTCTTGGTTTGGCCGGTTACTATAGAAGGTTTGTTGAAGGGTTTTCGTCAATAGCATCTCCATTGACAAAGTTAACCCAAAAGAAGGCCAAATTTGTGTGGTCTAATTAGTGTGAGAAAAGTTTCCAAACTTTGAAAGATCGACTTACTTCGGCTCCTGTTTTGACTTTACCAAATTATTTAGATCGGTTTGTGGTTTATTGTTATGCCTCCCGTATTTGTTTGGGTTGTGTGCTCATGAAACATGGTAAGGTGATAGCCTATGCTTCCCGACAATTGAAAGTGCATGAAACAAATTATCCGACAAGGCAACATGACCCCATAGCTTGAGTCCCGAGTCCCTAAATCCCTTGAGCTTATATGCTACATGCTTTAGCTTTCACGTTCCGAACCGATGATGAGTATAATGATGCTAGGATGGCTTGATCGAGGGTCTTCGGGTCCTCTTTCGCGATGTCACATCTAGGCTCCTATCCGGGTCGTGATAAGAATGCCCAAATTGCCAACAAGTGAATGTTGGATATCAAAGATTGGAAGGTCTAGGCCAAGATATTGTGATTACTATATGGAAATTAGAGGATGCAAACATGGATTTTCTGATGGGCTACCTCGTAAAAAGAAGAGTATGAGTTGGTTTGGGTGATAGTGGATAGGATGCCAAAATCAACCCATTTTCTACTGGTTAAGACATCTTATAGTGACAAGGATTATGCCAAGATATATATTAAAGAGTTTTTATGATTTCATTGTGTGCCCTTGTCTATTATTTCGAATCGTGGTACTCAATTCACTTTACACTTTTCAAAGGGGTCTTTGTACCAACTTAATGGTATGCACTATATTTGATCCCCAAATGGAAGGGCAAGCTGAGAGAACAATTCAAACATTAAAAGATATGTTGAGGGAATGTGTACTTGACTTCAAGGGAAATTGGGATGATCATCTACTTTTGATTGAATTTGCATATAACAATAGTTATCACTCAAGTATTTAAATGGCACCTTTTGAGGCTTTATATGGACGGGGATGTAAATCTCTGGTAGGATGGTTCAAAGTTGGTGAGAGTATTAGTTGGTCCCGATTTTGTTCTTGAGGCTATGGAGAAAGTGAAACTTATAAGGGAGAAGTTAAAAACCACCTAAAGTCACAAAAATTCATATTCGGATGTTGGGAAAAGGGCCTTGAATTCAATATGGATGATTGAGTCTATTTCAAAGTATATTCCATGAAAGGTATAATGGGTTATGCCAAGAAGGGAAAATTTAGTCCTAGATATGTAGGACCTTATAGTGTCTTGAAAAGGATTGGTAATGTGGCTTATAAGTTTGAATTACCAAAGGAATTGACTGTGGTCCATCCGATATTTTATGTAATATTGAGGAAATGTGTTAGTAATCCGAATATTATTGTACCCTTGAATGACATGAGTATTGAGGATAATTTAACCTATGAGGAAGTTCCAATTGAGATTTTGGACCGACAAGTTACAAGATTGAGAACAAGGAAGTTGCACCCGTAAAATTTTGTAGAGATATCAACAAGTCAAAAGTTTAACATGGGAAGGGGAGGTGGACATGATGAAATGATATCCTTATCTCTTTCCTTCTACTCAAGCCTAAGGTACTATGTTAATCATGCTTATTCCCTTCCAATCCCTACGTGTCAATCTCTTTATGTCATATTACATGCATGCATACTTATGAAAATAATTTCTTAATGATATTTTAAAGTTGCATTATTGCATTCATGATGGATTGTTAGTTACACACTCTACTCCGCTCAAGCTAATCTTAATCCTATTTGAGGACAAATGTTTCAAAGGTGGAGATATTTTAACACTTCTAAAAATTCCTTACAATAATCTTATGAAAGATGCCTGGCATAACGTATCATTCGTATTATTATAATGACTCTCCTGGTCATTTTGATATTTTTGCAAATATTTGGTCAGTTTGTGTATTAGCATAGTCACCCCGGGTCATTTAAGGTGTATTGGTACTATTAGAGTGGTTATTGGAAGAATCGTTTGAGAATTATACAATTGTTTGAGTTAAATAAGAGATTATAACTATAAAATAAATTTTCAGGTAAAGTCCAAGTAAACAACGTCCGAGTAGAATTCTAACGATTCCATCAACTCCAAAATTGCCAAATTAGCCTAGGAGCATATTCAGTGCAATTATATCATTTTTTGCATATTTAGTCATTGGAATAGGTCTATATTTGACTTTAGTCAACACCCTCGAAAAACATGCTAGAATGAGAATTTTGAAAGTACGAAAGCTTTGGAACATTGATTTTGGTCTAGAATGACCCTTCGTTTAGTACCTGGGACTTTCAAATGAAATTTGACCCCTCCTCTCCCCCGAGGGTTTTTCATTAAAAGTTGCAAATAAGGAAGTGGGACTCACATCAGATCATAGCAAACTCCGATGGGAATTTCGTCTAGGCCATTGGATCTGGAACATTGAAATGATTAAGGTAACATAGTTCATTTGCAAAAATCAAAGTCCGAACGAGCCTGAAACATTGAAAAGGGATTGGAAGGTTGCTGAAAAAGAAAAAGGTGACTTGGCATCTTGACACGTGGCACAACCTGCCCCTTCCACGTGTCAGCCTCCATATAAGGCTGGGTTTTAGGAGAATCTTTACATATACGTATATATGCTTTCCCCTACTTTAAACCATATTTTCAAGGTCATTTTTCATCTGATTTGAGTGATTCAAAAGGCTAACTTGTGTATTTTTTCAAGAGGAACATCGTGAAAGTGTGAAAAATTGCTTTTGGCACGTCATTGGAGGTTAATTTATTAGTTTGCTGTTGTATATTGATATTAATTATAAAAAACTTTGAATATTGTTATTTCTCCTATTCAAAATCAAATTTGTAACACCCTGGATGTTGTTAGCATGGAAAATGAAAAGTTAAGAAATTTTTGGAATGATTTGATCCTGCAAGCCAGTCTACGGCTCGTGGAAGCAACCACGAGTTGTAGGTGGGTTCGTGGACGTGAGTCCAAAAAGATGAAAAATTTGAAAGCTTCTGGAAGTTCCTTAAAGATTAATAGGATGGAACTTATATAGTACCACAACCCATATGTCATGACCCGAACCTAGGGCATAGTCATGACATGAAGAATGTGACACCTGAAGGCATCTCATCTAAGCCTCGTGTTCATATTATAAGCATACATAAGGTATAATAAGCATACATAAAAGAATAAGCAATCAAAAATGTATAGAACTAAAATGCCATAGTTCTCATAAGAGAATATACATCCATCCATAGTCTAAATCATGCCTCTACACCATAGATCTTGGTAGGGAATAACATATATCTAGCTCACTAGTTGACCTTCAAGATATACATCAAAAGTATAAAAATGATAAAGTCTCAACATAAAGGAAAAACATTATAAGGCTTTTTTCCGAAGCATTGGAACTCACCAAAAAGTCTTCAAGCTCAAATCTGAATCTAGCTACGAAATAGAATAGTCTCCTCATAGCCTGTCCCTACATGGTTAGGTCATCTAGGTAAAGAAGCATACATTAGTACATAGAATGCACTAAGTATGTAGGAATTCCATGAATCAAAGGACACCATCAAAGTAGAAATATGCATAATCAAAAGCAATAGAATAACGTACAATATGCGTGATCATGCAAGTTTAAAATCATAGAAAGAAGCATCATAAAATAAATTCATCATCATTACATATATATGTGGGAATATGACCATAACAGACATTCATAAGACCATGTGGACTATTATATGGAATTTTGATGTTCACTCTACATCGAGCTAAGAGGAGTCTGCTTTGTCAAGATAAACTCAATCCTCACCCTATAGGCACTACCCTACCATGATGAGAAACATTATTTGACCCCACCCTTTAGGCTTTACCCTAGCACGACGAGTGTCCATCATTTAAGCTAATTGGATCCAATAGCCCACCTTTAAGGCATAAGACATAGACATCATTCCTATGGTGGCACATAGTTATGCGACTTGAGGATTAATATAATGACCCTTGGAGATTGTCCCCCTCACACAGGTCCACTCGGTGCTAAGTCATATCCCACGAAATACTTAAATCATGCATATACATAGCTTCAACATAAGTCATACTTCATTAAAATAATGCTTTCATAATTCGTAAATCGTTATCATAGCTTTCATGAAAACAACATATCATAAGAATAGTCCATTTACTTTGCTTTCATCATAGTCTGGGTAGACATTCCAACCTTAACATCATCATCATAAAAATTAGGATTTTTATTACCCTCTTTATCATAGCATCATCATAAATTTCATAACATCATCATTATTATAAAACATGCCTTTACATATTGAGATCATAGTCATAAAATTCCATATATTCATCATAGGATACTAGGGCAGGTGTGGGTCCATGAACAATTGAGTCAAAATCATGCAATTGAATAGGATTCATAGAGTAAAACATGCCTTTAAATAAATTTGGAACATTAGTAAAGGAACCCACATCAAATCATTAATCCCTAATCATGCATACTTGGAAATCTCATACTTTTGCTTGAAAATCATATACATCATGAAGTTCATCATAGTTTGTGCATAACTAGTCTCAATTATTATGTATATATCATAATCCATGCATTAGGAATCATAGCTTAAAAGCCCATAGGAATTCATCATAAAACTTTGATAAAAAAAAAGGTTTTGGATTGGGCTTCGTGGATAAAAGTAATCCATGAATGAAGCCCTGCACACCTCAAGTAGAATCCTTAAAATTGAGGAGAAAAATCTAGAAAATCCTTAATCAAAACTTTAAGATTTAACTTCAATAGAATCCTTGACTTACAGAGAGAAATATTGAGAACCCTTGGGAAGAATTGTAGAACTAGTCTCTAAATGAATTAGGAATAGTCCCTTATAGGTGTTAGGTCAGTTAGGGAATTAATAGGGACGAAATGATGTATTTTAGGACTTATATGGATTGGAAAAGTAAAAAACATCCTTCATTAAAACTATTAGAACCATCCATAAACTCCTTCTTATGGGCGTGGATAGACTTACGACTCGGATCTTGCCACATGGATCAGGGTGTTTATAATGACTTGGAAATTTTTGAACTTTGTACTAGTGGATCAAGGTCTGTTTTGAACTTTTTATGGCTATTTAGTGATGATCATGGATTCTTTTTGAGTGGTCGTATTCAAAGGAATCGGGTTAGTTGAGTTTTTATGGAAACCTGCGGGAGGACTAAATTTTAATGGCTACCTCTCTTGGTACGAGATGAACTGTGCAGACTATGACCTATAAAAACAAATCTCTTCAACTTATCTTCGCAACGCAATTAGTTTCACTCAAATCAGAGTTCGTATGTGGAAGTTATGGCCCTTTCGATGGGACTATCTATGGCCATAAGTGTTTTGGAAAAGGAGGGCCAAAGATGGCTAAGACAGGGTCATACGGATGGTCCACAGACCGTGTGGGGGTTCACAATCCATGATCCCATTCGAGGGTTTATCCACAGAGTAGGCTAGCAGATGGACCAAGGCTCAAAACCAAGTGAGGCTCCACGGACTACCTCACGGTCCGTGAAGGCCTTCATGGAGTGGTCCAGAGATTGCCTAGACCCTAGGCCTAGCACTCCGGGACAAGTGAGGCTCCATGGACCAGTGTAAGGTCTGTGTGCAACTTCACAGACCGTGAGTCCTATCGTGGGGTGATCCAGAAAGTCTTCCAAGATTCCAAGCAAAGGCATAAACCAAGTCAAGCCACACGGTAGGGCTCATGGTCCGTGAGCCACTACACGAACTGTGTGGGTGCTTCCGTCAGCAATTGTTTCAGTTATCTTCTTTGTTTCAATAATGTTTAAATGATAATTTTAATTATTCCTAGGGCCATTTTAGCCTTTCTAAACTCTCCTAAAACCCTAAAATTTAACCCTAATTCATTTTAATTCATTCAAGCTCTCAATTTATCTCCCAAATTCTCTCAATTTACTCTCATCCACCATTGAAAACCAAGCTTGAAATTTGGGTAAACTCAAGTCTTCATCAGAATCTTCTCAATCTTCTTGTTAAATTCAAGGTATGTGGGATTGATTCATGATTTCTCTTTCAACCATGACGATCCCAAAATCCTTTTCTCAAATTTTGATGAATTTGTATTCTTCTTGAAATGGGTCTTTTGAATTAAGAATAATTTAGTGAAATTGAAGTGTGGGCTATTCTTATTTAATGATTTAAAGATGAATTAAGCCCCTAATTGCTGAATTACTTTTATTCAAGATAATACAAGTATTCATGTCCCCTTACTCTTTAATTTATGCATGGGTAATGTTAAATTGAGATTTAATTGTTGATTTAACTTTGAATTTCTTATGGATTCTTCTTAATTTAGATTTAAACTATGAATTCAAGTATCCATGCTATTCTCATCATCAATCATAGAATTTGCATGCATGAACATGATTTTCATGAAGGATATGATGTGGGCTAAGTCCCCAAATATGTTTATGACTATGATTTTGTACAAGTATGGGTTATGACAAGAATGTGATCACATAATGTCTATGATATGGCTCTTTGAGCAACCATGGGGGTTTATACCAATATGATATGATTTGAAGAATATGGAGCTAATCCTATGCATGAAGTTTGACATGAAAGTGTATTTGGCTTTTTAGTCCAATAAAGTATGATTATGAAATGTGTTTGACTCTTTAGTCACGTATGCATAAAAGTAAAGCAAGTGATTTAGCCTTTAACTTTAAATATGCATGATTATGATGTCAAGTGTTTCCGTCCATTTTAAAGGCATGTATTTGTATACGTATTCTTGTGGGGTGATGACTTAGCATCAAGTGGGATTGGAGTAGTAAGTGGGCTATCCCTAAGGGTCCCACTCTTTTCCCTCAACTATGTGTAAACATAGGTTAAGAAACCAAAATGGGTGGCCCGTAAGGTATGCTATGAAATGATATGATATGTTATGTAAATCCTTCTGAAATGACCGGATAATAAGGAAAGTGGCCATCACACCGAAATGACTGGGTCGTAAGGTGTGGTGTAGGTTACCTTTGGCAAGTAATCTTCTCTAATCCAATGGGAGGCCTCATCGGGCAAGTTCATGCTGTAGCTCACATGAGTTTGGATGTTGGTTATGGTCACATCCCCTATACTATAAGCATCAAGACGTTTCATGTATCATGAATTTCCTGATATATTGATGTACTATCCTTTCCTATATTTTCCTTCTATGTATGTGCCCTTGTCATTTAGTTTGGTTGTAAGCTCATATTTATATGCATTAAATGCCCGCATACTTAGTGCATTAATATGTGCTAACCCATAATCTTTGTCTATATGCTCTAACCATGTAGGGATCGGAGGTGACTTTCATCCCCCGCAAGATGGCTAACCGAGATTCTTGAAGATATTACTTTTGGTGAGCCCTATACTCCAAGGGCAATACTCACTTTCATCTACCTTTGTCTTTACTTTATGTTCTTTTACTCCATGACTTGAGGGTGAGCCTAGATTATGTTGAGGCCCCGTCTTATCTTATGTAGAGGCATTGTTGGACATATCAAACTCTATTGCACGTTATGCTATGTGACACTTGTAATGATATGGTTATCTATTTTAAGTGATGGTATCTTATGTTGCGCTTAGTTTCCACTTATGCTATTATGATATGGTTAGTTTGGGAATGTGCTTATGTGGAAAGTCCCTAACCCTACTTGCCCCCATAGCTTGAGTCATACTTACTCGCCCCTTAGAACGTAATTGCTATGTGCTATGTGATTTATTCTTATCTTATTCCCAGAAACATTCCCATAGCTTGAGTCCAAACCCCCAAAATTCCCTAGATTTATATGTTATTTGTTTAATATGCGTGCTTCCAAATCGACGATATCTGTGATGATGCTATGATGGCTTGATCAAGGACTTTTGAGTTCTCCTTTGCCATGTCACATCTAGGCCCCTACCTTCGGGTCTTGAAAAAATATGGTATCACAGCTTTAGGTTTGTAAATGATCCTCATAGTCTAACAAGTCACATTAATTAGAGTCTTATTCATGGGTGTGATGCACGCCATATCAGTGAGCGAGAGTCTATGACAATGTTTATGAAGTTTCTCACTTCATTGTCCCTTATGTCGTGCTGTAAGCTGTTATGAAAGATTTCCTGAAATAGGGTGTTCTTGTTTCTCTATCAGAAGATTCCTCCCAGAAGTGCTCCCCTTCCTAGACAGGCCCTTGTCCCTGAGAAATAAGCCCCTCGTGAGCCTGTGGAGGAAACAACGACTCAAGCTGAATTTTGGAATATGGTATCTATGTTGGCCCAAGTGGTGGCTAATCAAGCCCGGCTAATAAATCCCACAAATGGTGGTACTCCAGCTTCTAGGGTGAGGGATTTCACTCGGATGAATCCCCCGGAGTTCTTTGGTTCGAAGGTTGATGCAGATGCCCAGGAGTTCATTGATGATCTCACAAAGGTGTTGACTGTTATGGGTGTCAGTTTTGAGGAGAGGGTTGAGTTAGCTACGTATCAGTTGAAGGATATGGCTCAAGTGTGGTATAATTAGTGGTTAGTGGAAAGGACTGAAAATGTTAAGGTTGGTTGGGAAGAGTTCAAAATGGCTTTTCTGGACCATTTCTTCCCTCTTGAACTTTGGGAAGCCAAGATGACTGAGTTTATTAATCTTCAAAAAGGTAGCATGACTGTGAGGGACTATTCCCTCAAATTGACTAAGCTTTTAAAGTATGCTCTTATGCTAGTAGCTGACCCCTGTGAAAGAATGCACAAGTTCATTTCAGGTGTTTCTGACTTGGTGGTGAAGGAATATCGTACCACTATGCTCATTAGAGACATGGATATTTCCCAGCTCATGACCTATGCCAAAATAATTGAGGGTGAGAAGCTCAAGGAGCGAAGTGTGAACGACTCTAAGAGAGCCCGGTATGATGGTGGGTTCTCCAACTCTAAGGGTGGTGGTGGATTTGGTCGATTCCAACAAGGCAAAGGTTTGAATGTGAAGTTTTCTAACCCAAGGGTGCCTCCTCCTATGTTACAAGTTCGGAGTGGTCCACGAATTTCTCATTGTGACCAGTGTGGGAAGAACCATATGGGTGATTGTAGGAAAGCTTCAGGTGCTTACTTTGGGTGTGGAAGTTTGGACCATAAGATTTCTGACTGTCCAAGGGGTACAAAGATAGATCAAGTAGCCCTGGGTGGTCAAGGGAAACCGAAGGCTCAGATTGTTGGTGCTCCCAAGAACAATAGGTTCTATTTTTTTCATGCCCGACAGGATGTGAAGGAAGCTCTAGATGTCATGACTGGTATGTAAAGAGTCTTTAAGTTTGATGCTTATGCTTTACTTGATCCGGGTGAAAACTTATCTTTTGTGACTCCTCTGTTGGCTGTTAAATTTTGTTTGAGCCCTGAAATTCTAAGGGAACCTTATTCAGTGTATACCCCCGCAGGTGAGTCTATTATTTCTTGAAAAGTATATCGGGGTTGTCCTAATTTTGTGTTGCATAAAGTTTTCCCCGGTGATCTTGTAGAGCTTGAGATGTATGACTTTGATGTTATTCTTGGGATGGATTGGTTGCATGCCTCATATGCCTCAGTTGATTGTAGGACTAGGGAAGTTAAGTTCCAAGTTCCTAATGAGCCCATGTTGGAATGGAAAGCTAGTGATTCCATGGTTAGGGGTCGATTTATTTCCTACCTCAAAGCCCGGAGAATGATATGCAAGGGGTGTATCTATTATATTGTAAGGGTTATAGACGTGGAGGGTGAGTCACCGATGCTTGAATCGATTCTGATGGTTAATGAATTTTCTGATGTGTTTCCCAAAGATTTTCTCGACATCCCTCTTAATAGAGAAGTGGATTTTGGCTTAGATCTCCTTCCTGATACTCAACCTATTTCCATTCCTCCTTATCACATAGCTCCAGCCGAACTAAAAAAGTTGAATGATCAGTTGAAGGACTTATTGGAGAAGGGTTACATTAGACTAAGTATTTCACCTTGGGGTGCTCCCGTATTGTTTGTGTGGAAGAAGGATGGTCCACTCCGAATGTGTACTGATTATCGACAGTTGAATAATGTGACCTTTAAGAATAAGTACCCATTATCAAGAATTGATGATTTATTTGATCAACTCTAAGGGGCTACTCATTTCTCTAAAATAGACCTTCATTCGAGTTACCATTAGTTCAAGGTAAGGGAGTGTCACGTTCCCAAGATGGCCTTTCAGACCCATTATGGGCAATTTGAATTACTGGTGATGTCATTTGATTTGACCAATGCTCCGGCGGTGTTTATGGATCTCATGAATCGGGTGTTCAAGCAAGTACTTAACAATTTTGTGGTGGTCTTCATCGATGACATCCTAATTTACTCCCAAAGTGAGTGGTATCATAGGGATCACTTGAGGTTGGTGCTTCAAACCTTAAGGGAGAAGCAGTTGTTCGCCAAATTTAGCAAGTGTGAATTTTGGTTGGGAGAAGTTGTATTCCTTGGTAATGTGGTATCGCACAATGGTATTAAAGTTGATCCTACGAAGAATGAAGCGGTGAAAGAATGGCCTAGACCATTGACTTCTTTGGATATTCAAAATTTCCTAGGATTGGCCGGCTACTATCAAAGATTTGTCGAAGGGTTTTCTTCCATTGCGTCCTCGTTGACCAAGTTGAATCAGAAGAAGGCCAAGTTTGTATGGTCACGTGAGTGCGAGAAGTGTTTTTCGATTTTGAAGGATCGACTCATATCGGCTCCCATTTTGACCTTGTTCAATGGGTTATATGGCTTTGTGGTGTATTGTGATGCTTCAGGGATCGGGTTGGGGTGTGTACTTATGCAACATAGTAAGGTGATAGCTTATGCATCTTAGTAATTGAAGGGGCATAAGCAAAATTATGTGGCCTATGAGCTTGAATTGGTGGTGGTGGTGTTTGCTCTAAAGATTTGGAGACATTATCTATATAGGGTTCATGTGGGTATTTTCACCGATCACAAGAGTTTGCAATATGTGTTCACTCAAAGGGATCTTAACTTGAGACAAAGGATATGGTTGGATCTTCTCAAGGATTATGAAATGAGTATTCTTTATCATCCCAGCAAGGTGAATATTATGGCGGATGCCCTTAGTAGGCTATCTATGGGAAGTGTGTCGCATGTGGATAAAGGGAAGAAGGAGATAGTGAAATATGTGCACTGGTTGGCTAGATTGGTTGTTAGATTGGCCGACTTAAAAAATGGTGGTATTTTTGTTCAAGGAGGATCCGAGTGTTCGGAGGTGGTGGATGTTAAGGCAAAGCAAGACTTAGATCCTTCCTTGGCGGAGTTAAAGAAATTGGTTGCCAAAGGAAAGATTAAGGTTTTCTCCCAAAGGGGAGATAGTGTGCTACGGTACCAAAGTCGATTGTGTGTTCCGGATGTTGATGGCCTGAAAGAGATTATCATGAGTGAAGCTCATAATTCCCAATATTCTATTCATTCGGGATCCACTAAGATGCATCGATACTTGATAGAGTTGTATTGGTGGCATTGCATGAAAAAGAAACACAGCCAAGTTTGTGTCAGAATGTCTGAATTGCCAAAAAGTGAAAGTTAAAGATCAAATGCCCGACGGTTTGGCCCAAGATATCGAGATTCCTACTTGGAAGTGGGAAGATGTGAATATGGATTTTATGGTTGGGTTTCCCCATACACGAAAATAATTTGACTCGATATGGGTTGTTATTGACCGAATGACTAAGTCGGCTCACTTCTCACCTGTCAAGACTACTTATAGTGCCGAGGATTATGCTAAAATGTACATTTGGGAATTTGTGAGGTTGCATGGTGTACCGAGGTCCATCATATCGGATCATGGCACTCAATTCACTTCTCACTTTTGGAGGTCATTTCAAAGGGGACTTTTTAGAAATATCAAATTAAGCATGACTTTACACTTGATTTCATGGATGATTTATGAAACCCTAATAGTTCAACTTGCATGTTCAATTTCATGATTTAACTAAGCATGGGTAACTTGCATTATGGCTTATTCATTGATTTATACATGTTTTATGAACTATTCTCTTTCAAATTGCTAAATTAAGTTTGAATTCCATTACCCATGATATTGACATTCATCCATGACATGTGCATGTGATTTTGTTCCTATGGAATCCATGATGGAAACTCTTGATTGAAACTCATGTTCATGTAATG
>JBCEWC010017719.1:0-12342 GCA_038996855.1 Solanum aculeatissimum
AATGGAAACTTGACACTTGAACATCAAATCATGCATACTTGGGCTTAAAAGCCAAAATCACTTTCATTACTCTTATGAATACTTAACAAAAGTCATATACTTTTCATAATCATGATTCATGGGCTAAAAAGCCAAACATACTTTCATATCAAACTTTATGCATAAGAATAGCTCCATACTTGTCATAACTGGTCATATCATATTGGTGTAAACACCCATGTTTCTTAAGGAGATATATCAAGAGACTATGTGATCACAAGACTTAACCTATAGTATCAAAACATTAGGATCATGCCCTTAACAAGAACTTCATCATAATCATGCTTCAATGTTTATGCCATGAATGAGGAATCAAGTGCATGGGTAATGGATGATTCATACTTTAAATCAAAAATCAATAGGTAATTTGACATAATTCATGATAAAATCTCAATTCAAGACATAATGCAATTTATCCATGCATATTAAATAATTAAAGGGACATGCACATTGATCCTTCAAGAATTTCCATGCATTTCATAAAATTCAAATTTAATTCATCATTAAATCATCTAATTTCTACAGTCCACAACTCAATTCATTTAAATACTTCAAAAATTTAAAGAACCCATAATTAAAGAAAGCTAAAAATCAAAATTTAAAGACAAGGGTTCTAGGGTCTTCATGGATGAAAGGGAATCCATGAATCAATCCCACATACCTTGAGTTTAACCAAGAGGGTTGAATGGAATTGCAAGAAAGTTGAATTTCCCCAAATTTCTTCAAACTTTCATCAATGGAGGTCAAGAGGATTGATAGAATTTTGGAGTAAATTGAAAAGTGTTAGAATGGGTGAAAGAGGATTAGGGTTTGACTTAGGGGAGTTAGGAGACCTTAGAAAGGCTAAAAGGGGCATAGGATCTAATTAAATTACAAATTAACCATTGATAAAATGGACTAGATCACTGAACACAGTTCCTCACGAAAGGCCTCCAGTGGCTGTCTACAGGTTCACAGACAGTGAACCTATCTGTGAGGCTTTACTTGGCCTCGGCTTCGTCTTGAACTCTCGGGGGACTTTCTGGATCACTTCACGAGGGGCCTCACAGACCGTGTAGTTGCACACGTACCGTGTATTAGTCTGTGGATCATCACTTGGTCCGGAGTCCAACCCCGAACCTTGGCAAACTTTCTGGATCAATCATGAGACCCCTTTACGGACCGTGAAGTGGTTCGTAGGGATTTACTTCATTCCGAACTTGGTCCATCACTCAGCCCCACTCTTTGGATCAACCCACAGATGTCCCTCACAGTCCGTGATCCTCCACACGGCTCGTGGACCCTCCTGTGTGGCTCTGCATTAGACTCAGGTTGCTTCCCCTTTTCTAGAACCTTTCCATACACGGGCAGACCCACTGTAAAGGACATAACTTCCACACCTGAACTTCGAATCGATAAAAACCAGTTGTGTTGTGAAGATAACTCAAAGAGATTCGATTTGATATATAGAATCAAACACAGTTCATCATGTACCAAAAGATATGCGCTCTCAAAGTCAGGGCGGCCTAATCTGCCTCATAACTTTCCACCACAACAATTCCCTTAAATCCGGCGACTTAAGTACAACCCATGGCTAACAAAATATAATTGTGACCATTTCAACACTAACCTTGACCGACCATTATGAATTTCAAAAATTTTTGGGTCGTTACATAATCCATTGTAATTCATCCAGGCTCTCAACTTCTCTCCCAAAATTCTCTAATTTTCTGTCATCCACCATTGAAGACCAAGCTTGAAGTTGGAGGAAATTCAATTCTTCATCATAATCTTCACAATCTTCTTGTTAAATTCAAGTTATGTGGGTTTGATTCAAGGTTTCCCTTTCAACCATAATGACCAAAAATCCTTTTCTCAATTTTTTATGAATTATGAGTTTTCTTGAAATGGGTCTTTTGAATTAAGAATGTTTTAGGCAATTAAGTGTGGGTTGTTCTTATTTAATAATTTCAAGGTAAATTAAGCTCCTAATTGATGAATTTATTTGATTTAAGATGGTACAAGTATGCATTCCCCTTATTTAATTTATGCATGGAAAATATTATATTGAGATTTAATTATTGATTTAAGTTTGAATTTCTTATGAATTCTTCTTGATTTGGATTTAAATTATAAATTTAAGTGCCCATGCTATTCTCATTATCAATCATGGCATTTGCATGCATGAACATGGATTTTCATTAAGGATTTGGTGTGGGCTAAGTCCCAAATATGTTTATGACTATGATTTTGAACAAGTATTGGTTATGAAAAGAATGTGATCACATAATGTCTATGATATGGCTCTTTGAGCAACCATGGGTGTTTACACCAATATGATAAGACAAGTATGGAGCTACTCTTATGCATGAAGTCTGACATGAAAGTGTATTTGGCTCTTTAGCCCAATGAAGCATAAGTATGAAATGTATTTGGCCTTTTGGTAACTATACATGAAAGTAAAGTAAGTGATTTGGTCTTTAAGCCAAAGTATGCATGATTATGATGTCAAGTGTTTCCGTTCTATTTTAAAAGCATGTATATGTATACGTATTCTTGTGGAATGATGACTTAGTACCGAGAAGGCTTGGAATAGTAAGTGGGTTATCCCCTAGGGTCCCACTCCTTTCCTGAAACTATGTAACAACGTAGGTATGCTACCAAAATGGAAGGCTCGTAAGGTATTCTATGATATGATATGATATGTTATGGAAATCATTCTGAAATCACCAAGTCGTAAAGAAGGTGGCCATCAAACTGAAATGACCTGGTCGTAAGGTGTGGTGCAGATTACCTTTGGCAAGTAATCTTCTTTGATCCTATGGGAGGCCTCATCGAGCAAGTTTATGTTATAGCTCACATGAGTTTAGATATCGGTTATGGTCACATCCCCTATACTATAAGCATTATGGCATTTTATGCATCATGGATTCATGGCATATTGATATACTATCCTTCTTATATTCTCCCGCTATGTATGTGTCATTTCCATCTAGTTGGTCGTAGGCTCATGTTCATATGCATTGCATATCCGCATACTTAGTGCATTATTATATGCTAACCCATACTTTTTGTATACATGTTCTAACCATGTAGGGACCGGAGATGATTTCCTTCTACCGTTGGACATCTAGCTAATATTCAAAGTGTTGCTTGTGGTGAGCCCTATGTTCAAAGGGCAACATCCCATTTCATCTACCTATGTCTTTACTTATGTTTCTTTATTTTATGACTTGAGGGTGAGCGCGGATTATGTTGATGCCCCCCGTCTTATCCTATGTAGAGGCATTTAGACATATTAAACTCTATTGTACGTTATGCTATGTGATACTTGTAATGCTATGGCTACCTATGTTAAGTGATGGTATCTTATGTTATGTTTCCGTTCCTTCTTATGCTATTATGATATGATTGGCTTGGGAATGTGCTTATGTGGAAAGCCTCTAACCTTGCCTACCCCTATAGCTTGAGTCATACTTACCCGCCCCTTAGAACATAATTGCTATGAGCTATGTGATCCATGCTTATTCCATTCCCGGCAACATCCCCATAGCTTGAGTCCAAAGCCCCAAAATTTCCTAGACTTATGTACTATTTACTTAATATACGCACTTTTGAACTGATGATGTGTGTGATGATGCTATGATGGTTTGATCGAGGACTTTCGGGTTCTCCTTCGCCATGTCATATCTAGGCCCTACTCTCTAGTCGTGACAAAGATGGTATCAAAGCCCTAGGTTTGTAAATAATCCTTGGAGTCCAACATGTCGCGTCACTTAGAGTCTTGTTTATGGGTGTGATGCGCGCCATGCCTATGAGCGAGAGGCTATGGCGATGTTTTAGGAATTTTCTCACTACATTGTCCCTTATGTCGTACTGTGAGCTGTTATGAAAGACTTCCTGAAATAGGGTATTCTTATTGCTCTTTCAGAAGATGCCTCCCGGAAGAGCTCCCTTCCCAGACAGGCTCCTGTCCCTGAGGAACAAGCCCTTCATGAGCCTGCAGAGGAGACAGTGACCCATGCTGAATTTCAAAATGTTGTGTCCATGTTGGCCCAAGTGGTGGTTAATCAAGCTCAGCCAATGAACCCTATGAATGGTGGCACTCCAGCCTCTAGGGTGAGGGACTTCACCTGGATGAACCCTCTGAAATTCTTTGGTTCGAAGAGCGATGAGGATGCCTAAGAGTTCATTGATGAGCTCATGAAG
Organism: Solanum aculeatissimum; assembly: GCA_038996855.1. Lineage (NCBI taxonomy): Eukaryota > Viridiplantae > Streptophyta > Magnoliopsida > Solanales > Solanaceae > Solanum > Solanum aculeatissimum. Next base: position 4,228 of record JBCEWC010017719.1, read on the forward strand.
GTGTTAACTATTATGGGTGTTAGTTTTGAGGAATAATCTAAGTTGGTTGCGTATCATTTAAACGATGTGGCTCAAGTATGGTATAATCCGTGGTTGGTGGAAAGAATGGTAGATGCTAAGGTTGGTTGGGAGGAGCTCAAATGGCCTTTCTAGATCATTTCTTCCCTCTTGAACATCGAGAAGCCAAGATGAATGAATTTATTAACCTCAAGCAAGGTAGAATGATCGTGAGGTACTATTCTCTCAAATTCACTAAGCTTTCAAACTATGCTCGTATGCTAGTACCTGATCCCTGTGCAAGAATACACAAGTTCATTTTGGGTGTTTCTGATTTGGTAATGAAAGATGTCATACCGCTATGCTCATTAGGGATATGAATATCTCTCGACTCATGACCTATGCTGAACAAATTGAGGGTGAAAAGCTCAATGAACAAAGGCTGAATGACCCTAAGAGAGCCCGATATGATGGTGGGGTATCCAACTCTAAGGGTGGTGGCGGATTTGGACGATTCCAACAAGGCCAAGGTTTGAATGTAAGGTTTTCTAACCTAAGGGTGGCTCCTCCTAAGTTACAAGTTGGGAGTGGTCCATGAATTCCCCATTATGACCAGTGTGGGAAGAACCATGTGGGTGATTGTAGGAGGGCTTCAGGTGTTTGTTATGGGTATGGAAGTATGAACCATAAGATCTTCAACTTTCTAAAACATCAAGAAGGATCAAGTGGCTCCGGTGGGTCTGGGGCAGCCGAAGGCCCAGGTTGATGGTGCTCCTAGAAACAACAGGTTTTATGCTCTCCATGCCCGACAGGAAGTGGATGAGACTCCGAACGTCGTGACTGGTATGTTAAAAGTCTTTAATTTTGATGTTTATGTTTACTTGATCATGGTGCAAATTTATCTTTTGTGACTCCTCTGTTGGCTGTTAAGTTTGGTTTGATTCCTGGAACTCTAAGGGAACCTTATTCGGTATATACTCCTATGGGTGAATCTATTATTGCCCGAAAAGTGTACCGGGGTTATCTTGTTTCTATTTTGCATAAAGTATTCCTGGGTCATCTTATAGAACTCGAGATGTATGACTTTGATATTATTCTTGGGATGGATTGGTTGCATGCCTCGTATGCCTCAGTTCATTGTAGGACTAGACAAGTTAAATTTCTAGTTCCTAATGAACCCATTTTGGAATAGAAGGGTAGTGATTTTGTGGTTAGGGGTCGATTTATTTCCTACCTCAAAGCCCGGAGGATGATAGGCAAGGGGTGTATCTATTATATTGTAAGGGTTAGAGACATGGAGGGTGAGTCAGCGATGCTTGAATTAGTTCTGATGTTTAATGAGTTTCCCGAGGACATGCCCGGTATTCCCCCTGATAGAGAAGTAGATTTTGGCATAGATCTCCTTCCAGATACTTAACCTATTTCCATTCCTCCTTACCGTATGGCTTTGGCTGAACTAAAGGAGTTGAAGGATCAGTTGAAGGACTTGTTGGAGAAAGGTTACATTAGATCGAGTATATCATCTTGGGGTGCTCCTGTATTATTTGTGAGAAAGAAGGATGGCTCTCTTTGAATGTGTATTGATTATCGACAGTTAAATAAGGTGACCATCAAGAATAGGTATCCATTGCCCAGAATCGATGATTTATTTGATCAACTCTAAGGGGCTACTCATTTCTCTAAGATAGATCTTCGATCGGGTTACTATCAGTTGAAGGTAAGGGAATGTGATATTCCAAAGACGACTTTCCAAACTCGTTATGGGCACTTTGAGTTTGTGGTGATGTCTTTTGGTTTAACCAATGCTCCGGTGGTGTTTATGGATCTCATGAATCGGGTGTTCAAATCATTTCTTGACAATTTTGCGGTGGTGTTCATCGATGATATTCTAATTTAATCCCGGAGTAAGCAAGAATATATGGGTCACTTGAGGTTGGTGCTTGAAACTTTAAGGGAGAAGCAATTGTATGCCAAGTGTAGCAAGTGTGAATTTTGGTTGGGAGAAGTTGCATTCCTTGGTCATGTGGTGTCCAGTGATGGCATTAAAGTTGATCCTAATAAAACCAAAGCGGTGAAAGATTGGCCTAGACTGTTGATTCCTTTGGATATTCGGAGTTTTTTTAGATTGGCCGTTTACTATCGGAGATTTGTCGAAGGGTTTTCTTCCATTGCATCCCCATTGACTAAATTGACTCAGAAGAAGACTAAGTTTGTGTAGTCAAGTGAGTGTGAGAAGAGTTTTCAAACCTTGAAGGATCGTCTCACATCGGTGCCAGTTTTGACCTTGCCTAATGGGTTAGATGGGTTTGTTATGTATTGTGATGCTTTACGGATCGGGTTGGGGTCTGTACTTATGCAACATGGTAAGGTGATAGCTTATGCGTCTTGGCAATTGAAGGTGCATGAGCAAACTTATTCGACCTATGATCTTGAATTGGCGGTGGTGGTGTTTGCCCTAAAGATTTGGAGACATTATCTATATGGGGTTCATGTGGATGTTTTCACCGATCATAAGAGTTTGGAATATGTTTTCATCTAAAGGGATCTTAATTTGAGGCAAAGGGGAGGGTTGGAGCTTCTCAAGGACTATGACATGAGTGTCCTTTATCATCCCGGCAAGGCAAATGTGGTGGAGGATGCCCTTAGTAGGCTATATATGGGGAGTGTATCACATGTTGATGAAGGAAAGAAGGAGATAGTGAAAGATGTGCACCGGTTGGCTAGATTGGGTGTTAGGTTGGCCGACTCAAAAAATGGTGGTATTTTTGTTCAAGGCGGATTCTAGTCTTCGGTGGTGGTTGATGTTAAGTCAAAGCAAGACTTAGATCCTCCCTTGGTGGAGTTAAATAAATTGGTTGCCGAAGGAAAGATCAAGGTTTTCTCCCAAACGGGGAGATGGTGTGCTATGGTACCAAAATTGATTGTGTGTTTTGGATGTTGACGGCCTAAAGGAGACTATCATGATTGAAGCTCATAATTTCTAATATTCTATTCATCCGGGATCAACTAAGATGCATCGAGACTTTAGAGAGTTGTATTGGTGGCATGGCATGAAGAAGGACATAGCCAAGTTTGTGTCGGAATGTCCGAATTGCCAACAAGTAAAAGTTGAACATCAAAGGTCTTGTGGCTTGGCCCAAGATATCGAGATTCCTACTTGGAAGTGGGAAGATATGAATATGGACTTCATAGTTGGGTTGCCTCATACTCATAAATAATTTGACTTAATATGGGTTGTTGTTGACCAAATGAGTAAGTTGGCTCACTTCATACTGGTCAAGACTACTTATAGTGTTGAGGAGTATGCTAAATTATACATTCGAGAATTGGTGAGGTTGCATGGTATACCGAGTTCTATTATATCGGATCGTGATACTCAATTTACTTCTCATTTTTGGAGGTTTTTTTAAAAGGGACTTGGTACTAAGGTCAAATTAAGCACGGCTTTCCATCCCCAAATCGATGGACAAGCCGAGAGGACGATTCAAACCTTGGAGAATATGTTAAGGGCTTGTGTGTTGGAGTTCAAGGGGAATTGGGATGATCATCTACCGCTGGTTGAGTTTGCCTATAATAATAGTTTTCATGCTAGCATTAATATTGCCCTGTTCGAAGCTTTGTATGGTAGAAGGTGTAGATCCCCGGTGGGGTGGTTTGAGATAGGTGAGGCGGCATTGTTAGGCCCGGATTTGGTAGTTGAGGTCATAGAAAAGGTGAAGTTGATTAGGAAGAGACTGAGGACGGCTCAAAGTTGTCAAAAGTCCTATTCGAATGTTAGGGAGAGGGATCTCGAATTCCATGTAGGTGATTGGGTTTATTTGAAGGTATCTCTTATGAAAGGCATCATGCGATTTGGTAAAAGGGGCAAGTTGAGACCTTTGTACATTGGACCATATGAGGTTATGGAACGGGTTGGCAATGTGGCTTATAGGTTGGATATGCCTCCGGAGATGAGCTCTATACACCCAGTGTTCCACGTTTCGATGTTGAGGAAATTGGTTGGTGACCCTACGGCAATTGCACCTTTGGAGGGTGTGACGGTTGAAGAGAATTTGACTTATGAAGAGGTACCGATTGAAATTTTGGATAGGCAGGTGAAGCGGCTTCGCAACAAGGAGGTGGCTTCGGTTAAGGTTCTTTGGAGGAACCAACAAGTGGAGAGTGCTACATGGAAGGGGGAGGCGGACATGATGGAGCGATACCCCTATCGTTTTCAATCTACTCAAGCCTAAGGTACTAGGTTCTATCCTTTCTAATAGTCCTAATTCTTTAAATTCTTGAGTTTCATGACATTCCATGCATACATGAGCATGAAAATGATTTGAATGATGTTTTGACATGAAGTTTTAAATGGCTTTAAAAATGATGCATGATCCATTATAAGTTATGATGAAAATGTTTCTTGTTTGATTGACTTTCCTAAATCGTGGTCTAGCTCATTCGAGGATGAATATTCCCAAGGGAGAGATAATGTAATGACCCAAAAACTTTTGAACTTTGTATTAGTGGATCAAGTTCTGTTTTGAACTTGTTATAGTTGAGTAGTGATGACCATGAGTTCTATTTAAGTGGTCCTATTCAAAGGAATCGTGTTGGAAGAGTTTTGTATGAAACCATGTAGGAGGACTGACTTTGAATATCTATATCTCTTGGTACGAGATGAGCTGTATAGACTATGACATATAAAAATGAAGTTCTTCGAGTTATTTTCGCAATGCTCAAATCGGAGTTCGTATGTGGAAGTCATGGCCATTTTGGTGGGACTGTCCTTGGACAAAAGTATTCTAGAAAGGGAAGGCCAAAGTGCCTAAGGTAGGGCCACACGGGAGGGGCCACGAGTCTTATGGAGGCTCACAACCCATGAAGGGCCTCCGTGGATTGATCCAGTAAGTCCCAGGGTAATTGGACTAAGGCCTTGGACCAAGTGAAGCTCCACGGACCACTTCACGGTCCGTGTAATGTCTCACGGTCTGTGAGGTCCCTTTCGTGGGGTGGACCAGAGACTGCCTAGACCCCAGGGCCAGAACTCCAGACTAAGTGGAGCTTCATGGGCCACTTCACGGTCCGTGTGATGCTTCAAGGTCCGTAAGGGCTTCCATGAGTTGATCCAGAGAGTGGATAGACCACAAGGCAAGGACCCCGGACTAAGTGAGGCTCCACGGACCAGTGTATGGTCTGTGTGCAGCTTCACGGACCATGTGTCCTATCGTGAAGTGATCCAGAAAGTCATCCAAGATTCCAAGCGAAGGCATGAACCAAGTGATGTCACACGGTAGGGTTCACGGTCTGTGAACCATTACACGGACCGTGTGGATGTTTCCGTCAGCGACTATTTCAGTTTATTGCTCTATTCCATTAATGGTTAATTGGTAATTTTAATTATTCCTAGGGCCGTTTTAGCCTTTCTAAAATCTCCTAAAATCCCAAAATTGAACCATAATCCATTTTAATTCATCCAAGCTCTCAACTCCTCTCCTAAAATTCTCTCAATTTCTCTCACCCACCATTGAAAACCAAGCTTGAAGTTGGGAAAAATTCAATTCTTCATCAGAATCTTCTCAATCTTCTTGTTAAATTCAAGGTATGTGGGTTTGATTCATAGTTTCTCTTTCAACCATGAAGGCCCAAAATCCTTTTCTCAATTTTTTATGAATTATGATTTTTCTTGAAATGTGTATTTTAAATTAAGAATGTTTTAGTGCAATTGAAGTGTGGGTTGTTCTTATTTAATGATTTCAAGGTGAATTAAGATCCTAATTGATAAATTGCTTTGATTTAAGATGGTACAAGTATGCATGTCCCCTTATTTAATTTATGCATGGGAAATGTTAAATTGAAATTTAATTGTTGATTTAACTTTGAATTTCTTATGAATTCTTCTTGATTTGGATTTAAATTACGAATTCAAGTACCCATGTTATTCTCATTATCAATCATGGCATTTGCATGCATGAACATAGATTTTCATGAAGGATTTGACCTGGGCTAAGTCCCAGATATGTTTATGACTATAATTTTGAACAAGTATGGGTTATGACAAGAATGTGATCACATAATGTCTATGATATGGCTCTTTGAGGAACCATGGGTGTTTACACCAATATGATATGACAAGTATGGAGCTACTCTTATGCATAAAGTCTGACATAAAAGTGTATTTGGCTCTTTAGCCCAATGAAGCATGATTATGAAATGTATTTGGCCTTTTGGAAACTATGCATGAAAGTAAAGCAAGTGATTTGGCAGCATGATTATGATTTCAAGTGTTTCCGTTCCATTTTAAAAGCATGTATATGTATACGTATTCTTGTGAAATGACGACTTAGTAACGAGAAGGATTGAAGTAGTAAGTGGGCTATCCCCAAGGGTCTCACTTCTTTCCCAAAACTATGTGCCAACGTAGGTATGCTACCGAAATGGGAGGCCCATAAGTTATGTTGTGATATGATATGATATGTTATGGAAATCCTTCTGAAATGATCGGGTCAGAAGGAAGGTGGTCATCACACCGAAATGACTGGATCGTAAGGTGTGGTGTAGATTACCTTTGTCAAGTAATCTTCTTTGATCTGATGGGAGGCCTAATCAGGAAAGTTCATGTTGTAGCTCACATGAGTTTGGATGTCGATTATGGTCACATCCTCTATAATATAAGCATTATGGCGTTTCATGCATCATGGATTCATGGCATATTGATATACTATCCTTCCTATATTCTCCCTCTATGTATGTGCCCTTACTATCTAGTTGGTCGTAGGCTCATGTTTATATGCATTGCATGCCCGCATAATTAGTGCATTATTATGTGCTAACCCATACTCTTTGTCTACATGTTCTAACCATGTAGGGACCGGAGACGATTTCCTTTCACCGTTGGACATCTAGCTAAGTTTTGAAATGTTGCTTGTGGTGAGCCCTATGTTCCAAGGGTAACATCCTATTTCATCTACCTATGTCTTTACTTATGTTTCTTTACTTTATGACTTGAGGGCGAGCCCGGATTATGTCGAGGCCCCGTCTTATCCTATGTAGAGGCATTTGAACATATCAAACTCTATTGTACGTTATGCTATGTGATACTTGTAATGTTATGGCTACCTATGTTAAGTGATGGTATCTTATGTTATGCTTTCGTTCCCGCTTATGCTATTATGATATGATTGGCTTGGGAATGTGCTTATGTGGAAAGTCTCTAACATTGCTTGCTCCCATAGCTTGAGTCATACATATCTGCCCCTTAGAACGTAATTTTTATGTGTTATGTGTTTCATGCTTATCACATTCCCGATAATATCCCCATAGCTTGAGTCCAAAGTCTCGGAATTCTCTACACTTAGGTGTTATTTGCTTATTATACGCGCTTCCGAATCGATGATGTGTGTGATGATGCTATGATGGATTGATCGAGGACTTTCGGGTTCTCCTTCGCCATGTCACATCTAGGCCCTACTCTCGGGTCGTGACATAACTATTTAGGTTCTAGAAGCTCAAAAATACGAAAACTTGCACAAAATTCAATTGAATGACCAGACAATCAAATGGTCAATGTTAGCAAGTCATAAATGACTTGGGTCACTATATAAAAGTTGTAAATGTTGAAAGGATTGGAAAATGAAGAATAATAGCGTGGAGGGTCATTACAACATGGAAAAAATACTTCACCTTAACAAAAATAAATAAGTTATTAGTATTAGTTAAAAATTAAAGATTAAAGTATCACTATCTCCAAAAATAGAAATCTATATATTATTAAAAGGAGAGGACAAAGCTACCATAATCAGCCACATGGTAGCATATAAGTATGCCATGTGACATAATTAGTTAGATTAGTTATTAGTTAATTTAAATTTAAATAACAAATGTAATTATAAAATTATAAAAATACAATTAAAATTAAAATTATAAAATATAAAACAATATATTACAACTAAATTAAAATATTTTTAAAAATTAATATTTTCTTATTAAATCTATATCTATATGTATATATATTTCCATTTTAATTTATTATTTTAATTGCAATTTAAAGAAGAATTTTCTAAAAAAACTATTTGAAATCATAAATCTACGCAACCTAAAAAACATATTTAAAAAATATAATCAATTAATATAATATAT
>JBCEWC010017720.1:0-12342 GCA_038996855.1 Solanum aculeatissimum
GTAGAGTTTTAAACCAAGCACAAGATTAGATAGGAAGCAATGTACCAAACACTTGATAAAAAATAATCCCTGCGTTATTAATCCCTGCGTTACTAATCCCTACATTACTAATCCCTGCATTACTAATCCCTGCGTTATTCATTTTTGTACCAAACGACCCCTTAATGCTTTAGGTCCCCTTTTTCCTATCCTCAATTTCTTATTTGCATGAGTCTGCCGCCTATAACCTTCCAATTTTCTAATTAAAATAGGAAAACACTTTCCTGTTTCAATAGGATATGCTAATTTTAATTTCCCCTTCTAGATTTATAGATTAAAGAGGAATTATAGTTGTCCTTGGAGAAGGGTTTCCTCTTTAGAGCAAAATAAAAAATCATAGATAGTGTAGGATATGGATTTCTTGAACATCTATAAATAAACCTCGCTCTTTATTCTTTTAGCATCAATATTCATGGATTTGGAGTTCCTCTCTGCAAACAATCTTTGGAATTTGACGTGGAGCATCAAAGTGAGAGGTAAAAATATTTTTTTATTTTTTGTGTGTTCTGTCTCGTTCCTTTTTTTTTCTTTTTCTTTTGCAGGGTTGTGAATTTAAGCTCCATTGTATCACAAGAAGATGGTCTCAAGGTGTGAAAGGATGGATCCGCGTCCCCACCCTAAGCAAGGTAATTTCATGGTAATTCTTATCGCGCAAAGGAATGGATTAGCATTCCCGCTTTAAGAATAAGGTAATTTCATGGAAAATCTTATTGCGCAAAGGAATGGATACACATTCCTGCCGTAAGAATAAGATAATTTTCTGGTAATTCTTATCGCACAAAGGAGTTGATACATATTCTTGCCTTAAGAATAACGATTTGAAGAAATCCTTATGGTGAAAAGGAATGGATACACATTCCCACCTTAAGCAAAAAAATTTGAAAAGATCCTTCTGGTGAGAAGGAATGGATACGCATTTCCACCCTAAGAAAGACAATTTGAAGAGATCCTTATGGTAAGAAGGAATGGATACATATTCCCACCCAGAAAAATAATTTGAAGAAATCTTATGGTAAAAAGGAATGGATACGTATTCCTACCATAAAAAGACGATTTGAAGAGATCTTTATGATGAGAAGGAATGGATACGCATTCTGATGAGCCCATATTTCAGACTCATTTTGAGGTTAAATTGCAAGGAAACATTGCCCTTAATGTGGTATTAATTTCAACTACTAACAAATGTGCATGTGCTATGACAAAAAATAAAGTTAAAAGCGCACAAATGGGCAAGACTTGGTGAAATCTTGGAGAATGAGCAAAAGTGCAAAAAGGCGATAAAAAGCGAATGATCACCGATGTTCTCGGTGATCCACCGAAAGTTACAGGAGATCGCCTAATCATGCAACAACTAAGGTTCCTAATCAAGGAAAGAGTGCGGTCAAAAGCGATGTCACAAAGTATGCTTGGTGATCCGCTGAAGGCATAAAATGATCGCCTAAAGCTGTAGAATCCAAAGCCCTATAATAGTGACAGAAAGGCGATATGAAGAGTATTTTGGTACATTGCCGAAGTGGAAAAGGCGGAGTAAAAATCCATCGCCTAAAGTTACAATGGAGGAAGCCTTGTTAAGACGCGTAGGAAAGCGATCAAGTGTGTGATTTGGCACATCGCCAGAGTGCTCGACGATGGTTGACCTTGACCACCGAATGATATTTCATAGCACAAACTTTCACACAATTGCACGGAGTATATAAGCAATTTTAGAAAGGACATTGTACATTATCATCAGTGCAATTTTCAATTCAGAACAATTAGTAGTAGTAGTAGTAGATAAAACCTTCTTTTTAGAGTACAAGGGAGTTTAGGGTTATGAGAAAATTAGGCACCAAATTGGAGAAGATTAGCTAGTGAGAATCAACTGATTTGTATTCAATCTTGTTACCCATGACTTCTGCTACTATGAATGGTAATCAATCTTTAATTTCTAACATGTGTGGCTAAAACCCCCATGTTGGGGATGTGCTTTCAATATGGGTCTTTGATTCATTGATTGGGTCTGTGATATCTTGACTTATCTGTAGTTGATTTGGGTGAATTTATGTCCATTCCTAGGATTACTATAAATCTCGAGGTTGTAAACTTTGGGTTTTGTTTTAGATCTGTAATTTGTATCTTAACTGAACTTATTAGAGTATGGAATAGATGTAATGACTGGAAATCTTTCAGGATTTTAGTTGAAGTTCATATCAATGAACTCAATAGCTAAGGTATTAGGGGTTTTACTGTAACTTCTTAGGTCAAGTGTGTCTTCGGCGGTCCGCATGTGATATCCTAGCGGAATCATGTGAAACACCAAATTTCAAAGATGATTTGGATTAAAAGCAACCTAGCCTATTCACTCAATATAAACTCATGTAGTCAAGTATCTAAACCTATTTGATAGATCGATTCCTATATCTTCACATCCCCAACATATCCCAAAATAGTTATTAAAATCAATTAATTAGAACTTGTTAGCTGGATTCAATTTTGATTATTGCAACCCCCCATATCCTACAATTATTTGGTCCAATGAATTACTTTCATCTTGAACAACGATTCCCTATGAGATCGGCCCCAACCTCTAAAGTTGGGTTATTATGATGATGACGTCCGCCCCTTTTGCCTTTGAGTAGTCTGGTTGAGCGACATAAAAAATGACACCATTTCCGGGGAATCGACGTGTTCATATTGAAAGTATTCGTTGAGATTTGTTCTTGTAGTTAAGATTTTTTTTTACTATTTTCTTATTATTTTGGTTAATTGAGCAGTAGGTGTGAAATGGATGATGAGTGGAGCACAAAAGAGGAAATCAAGGGGGACATAACCGACCTCTAGAAAATTAAATGGGACCACGTGAGCAATGGTGGGGCAAATTTGTTGCCTCAATAACAGTCAATGCAGAGTTCAAAATAACCGATACAATTCTGCAATTATTTCGGCTCAGGGCATTATTTGGAGGACAGGACTGTGAATACCCCCATGAACATTTCTAGAATTTCATTGAGGTGTGTTCGCCTTTCCAATATTGGGGGTATCACAAAGAAGCTATTAGACTTAGTCTTTTCCCTTTGTTCATTAAAGGGAAAACTGCATAGTGGTTAGCTGAAATTCCTCATGGATCAATTGGATCACGAGAGGAGTTGCAGAATGAGTTCCTTGAACGATTCTTCTCACCTTCAAGGAGGATCAAGCTAAGGAGAAATATAGAAAATTTTAAGAGAATTGATGATGAGCCATAACATGAGGCTTGATAATGATTTTGCAAGCTACTTGTTCAATGTCCAACTCATGGGATACCTGGTGATTTGTTGCTGCAATATTTCTATGTTATCTTAAGTGTTGCCAATAAAAGCACGACAGATCGACTGGTCCGAGGTGGGCTGATGAAACAAACATTTGAAACGATGGTAGAATTATTAGATGAGGTAACCAAAATAAGCAAAACATGGTATATTCATGAGGATTATATTTCAATTACAAGGGGTCTAGCATATGAGGAATGGTTGGCTAAGGAGAAGAAACAAGACGAGATTATGATACAAATGGTGAGAAAGCTAAATTTGATAACACAAGATGTGACTCAAGTGGATCGGCTTAATGAGATTCATACCATGAATGTCTTGTGCAATGAACATGACTTAGGTAAGAATGGTCAAGTGGAAGAAGTGTATTTTATTGTGAATCAAGTATTGGGTTCTCAGTCACTCTATCAGTGGGTACCTGAGAATCAAGGTTGGAACTTTGATACTGGATGGGTTGGTTATGACGAGGCTAAAGAGACATTTAAATCATCTCAAGCGAGCAAACTCAAACAAGGCACAAGTCTATGAGATTCTTGCTCTCATTCTAAATAAAGTGGAGGCTTTGTATGAAGTGGTAGGCGAAATAAAGTTGGGACTTTCCCAGTTGAGTCATACTATGTTATCTCACATAGTGTCGATTAAGAACTTAGAAGTTCTCTTGTCAGCTCTTTCAGCACAAATACAGAACTCCACGTTGGGCAATGTTCTAAAGTGCTTGGATACCACCGGGACAACCACCTTTTATGAAATTGACATGGAGATCAAAATCCCTTTATTTGGGGAAAATAAAGTGTGCGGATATGGCAAAGATGAGGGCGAAGTGGAAATGGGTAAAGCGGAATCCAATCCTAAAGAGCTACACATGGAAGTTGCAAAGTTCACTCAACATCATGGGAAATGAGGCGACAAACATCACTTTCAAAAAAATAGCTTTATCTACACTTTTTTGGCAATTAATATTCCCATTGATTTAGGCCCTCAACAAGATGCCAACATATGCACGATTGATAAAGACTTTGGTGACAAGAAAAAAGACCTTGGATTGTGAAACCATCGAGATTTCACACAGTTATAACACTCTCTTGGCTAGACGATTGCAAAAAGGAATGATCCGGGTGCATTTACAATAACATGCACAATTGGGGCATGTAACTTTGGAAGAGCCTTATGTGATTTGGGAGCTAGTGTGAATATAATGCCCCTAATGGTATTTTAACAACTTGGAGTAAATACTTTGGTGCCAACAACTGCGAAGCTAATTATGGTCATCTGGTCGATTAAAAAACCAGTCGACATATAGAATAATGTGTTGGTCAAAGTAAATAAATTTATATTCTCAATTGACTTTATAGTGTTGGATTATGACCTGAACCTTGAAGTGCCCATCATTTTGAGATGATCATTTTTTGCCACGGGTAGAGCCTTGGTGGATGTCGAGAGTGGGAGTTTAAAATTCAGAGTGAATGATGAAGAAGTGAGCTTCCATGTTGATAAAGCTCTACAAGGTCCCGATGATTTTTATGTAAATACAATTAATGATGTTGTTGATGAGGCTATTCAAAACCTCGGGGAACTATCTTATTCAGGAGTTGACTCAATGGCTAAAATTATATTGAATAATGGTAAAGAAGATAAAGTTGACTCTGATGAGGTGGTAGCTGCTATGCTAGGAGTTGGAAATCATCTAATAAACCCAGTTAAATTTGATATTGATTTAAAAAATTGATAATCACCACCAGCAAAATCATCGATTGAGGAGCCGCCAAAAGTTGAGTTGAAAATCTGTCGAGTCACTTACAATATACTTTCTTTGGGGGCGATGAAACATTACCAGTAATAGTTGCATCCGATCTAAAGGAGGATCAAATCAAAGCTCTTGTTAGGGTACTTAAGAAATATGTTAAAGTTATTGGCTGGACAATCACTGATATTATGGGCATACCCTCAAGAATTTGCACTCATAAAATGAAATTAGTTGAAGGGTGTAAGCCCATGGTAGAATAACAATGCAAGTTGAAGCCACCTATGTAAGGGTTGGTAAATAAAGAGATTATTAAGTAGTTGGATGTGGGTGTGATATACCCAATTGCGGACAACCAATGGGTAAGTCTAGTTCAATGTGTGCCCAAAAAAGGGTAGCATGACTGTGGTTCCAAACGCGAAAGGATAACTCATATCAACATGATCAATCACTGGGTGGAAAATATGCATGGACTATCATAAATTAAACACAACTACAAAGAAAAACCATTTTCCATTACCATTCATGGACCAAATGTTAGATAGGCTTGCTGGAAGGGGATGGTATTGCTTTCTCGACGGTTACTCCAGATACAATCAAATATCAATTGCACCCGAGGATCAAGGCAAGACCACCTTTACATGCCTTTATGGTACTTTCACTTTCAAGAGAATGCCATTCGGGTTATGTAATACTCCTGCTACTTTTCAAAGGTGTATGCTATCCATTTTCGCTGACATGGTCGAGGACTCAATAGAGGTATTTATGGATGATTTTTTAGTAGTGGGTGATACCTTTGATCAATGCCTGGGTCATTTAGAGAAGGTGTTGCAGAGGTGTGTGGAAATGAACTTGATTCTCAATTGGGAAAAGTGTCATTTCATGGCCAAGGAACGAATAGTTTTGGGCCATAAGATTTCGGGCAAGGGACTACAGGTTGACTAAGCAAAGGTTGAAGTAATTTCCAAGCTACCTTCTCCTATTTAAGTTAAGGGAGTGAGAAGTTTCTTGGGACATGCTGGATTTTATCAGAGATTCATTAAGGACTTTGAGAAAATCGCAAGTCCCATGTGCAAGCTGTTGGAAAAAGAGTCATAATTCATTTTTGATAGTGCGTGCTTACAATCATTTAAAACTCTCAATCAAAAATTAGTTGAAGCCCTAGTGATAATCTCTCCGAATTGGTCTAAACCATTTGAGGTTATGTGTGATGCTAGTGGTGTATCCCTTAATGCAATGTTGGGTCAACGAGTTGGAAAACTCTTTCACCTAATTTACTATGTTAGAAAGATGTTGAATACAACCCAAAAAAATTATACAGTCACAGAGTAGGAGCTACTAGCCGTAGTATATGCATTTGAAAAATTCAGGGGGTATCTCCTTAACACAAGAGTTGTTGTTCACACTGACCATGCTGCACTCGCTATTTAATGGAATAGAAGGATATGAAACCAAGACTTATCCGATGGGTGTTACTACTGCAAGAATTTGATTTTGAGGTGCAAGATTGAAAGAGTTGTGAAAATCAAGTGGCTGATCATCTATCCAGGCTCGAATCATCAAACTTGCTAGATAAAGAGGGGGAAATCTCTGATAATTTTTCATATGAAGCAGTGATGAAAGTTGATGTGATACCTATGCCTTGGTATGCTAATTTTGCAAATTATTTGGACAATGGTGTCATTTTAGATTTTGAAAATCACCACCAAAAGCTAAAGTTCCTGCATGATGTGAAGAAATGTTATTGGGACGAACCTTATCTTTTGAGAGAAGGTGTGGATAACATGATCCGTAAATGTGTTTCTGATTCAGCTATGCATGTTATTTTGGAAGAATGTCACTCTTCAACAGTAGGTGGCCATCATAGAGGAATTCGTACCACATCTAAGGTGCTATAAAGTGTCTATTATTGGAAAACATTGCAGAAGGATGCTCATGAATTTGCTAAGGCCTGCCCAAAGTTTCAATTACAAGGTGGCATCTCAAGAAGGCATGAATTTCCATTAACTCCAATTTTAGACCTAGAAATATTTGACATGTGGGGGATAGATTTCATGGGACCTTTCACGAGTTCCTTTGGCAACAAATACATCCTCCTCGCTATTGATTATGTGTCCAAATGGGTGGAAGTAGTAGCATTGACAACGAGTGATGGCAAGGGAGTGATGCAGTTCTTAACGAAAAATATTCTTACCCGTTTTGGTACTCCGAGAGCTATTATTACAGATGGAGGGTCTCACTTCAGCAATAGAATGTTTGGAGCACTGTTGAGTAAGTATGGAGTCAAATACAGGGTGACAACCCCATACCATCTTCAAGAAAATGGGCAAGTGAAGGTATTGAACAGAGAGATTAAGATAATTCTGCCAAAAATGACAAATAGAAGTCGAAGTGATTGGGCAGCCAAGCTTGACGATGCCTTGTGGGCATACCGTACGATGTACAAAGCTCCTATTGGAATGTCTCCTTATCAGATGGTTTTGGCAAGGCATGCCACTTGCCGGTCGAGTTGGAGCATCGAGCTTTATGGGCTCTCAAGAAGCTAAATTTTGAACCTGATAAGGCTCTTGGAACCTGACGAGGATCTAGGTGCCATATTAACCCAACTCCATTTGCTAGATGAATTCAAATTGAAGGCTTATGAAAGCTCTGCTTTCTATAAGAAAAAGATGAAAAAATGGCATGATCAGAAAATTTTGAAGAAAGAGTTTGTAGAAGGAGATTCTGTGATGTTATACAACTTTAAGATACATTTGTTCCCTGGAAAACTTAGATTGAGATGGTCAGGTCCTTTCACAGTGATAGAGGTGCTTGCCAATGGAGTGTTAGAAGTTAAAAATCATAAAGGTGAACGATTCAAGACGAATGGACAAAGGCTTAAGAAATCTTATGGCAAACCATCGAATATCTGGGTAGTTCACGCCATGCAAGTGATGGATGCTTAATTGTATTGGACATCATCGTGCCGCAATGTTAACCTAAGCGCTTTTTGGGAGGCAACCCAAGTATGAATAAAATAACATGTGTTGACGATTGCAAGTTTGCATTGAGAAAATGGAAGTAGGCGAAAAAGAGAAGTTACAGGCACAAAGGGCATATCACCCAATGAACTCGACGACCCCGACTTAGTTCATCTGTTAAACCAAAAGTTGGCCAGGAGATGCTGCTAACTTTGGTGATTCAATGGGCCAGTCGGTGAATCGCTGGGTATGAAGGGCGATAGTCAATTGGCCCACCTTTTGATTTCTAATCTAGCCCCTTAGTTGTTGTTAAATTTGGTGATGCAACTGGAAAGATGGGCTAATCGCCGAACACATAGGGCGATACTCACACTTGACCGCCCTTTGAGATCAGATTGGAGAGAATTTCACTGCAAAATTAAGAGATGGAATTACTAAGGGGTGCAACGCTAGTTGAATTCGGCGACACTAAATGGACCACTTTTCAAAATGTGGAATCAAGCTCAATGAAAGGTAATAGAGGTGGTCTCATGCTCAAATGGCGTACCGTTGAATTCTAGCTATAGTGATGAACAGTGACACAAAAGATGAAAAGTCTCAACTATTGCTTTAAATAAACTTTATTATTCTCACTATTCATCTCACTCACTTCTCTTCTTCCAACACCTTCAATCCCTTCACCTACCATTTGCACATTGTTTCTTTTTACTCCATGTTTATTTTATTTTCATCTTTCTCATGGAAATCAATTTACTCCCAGTCAAGAAAAGAGTGTGGTCAAAAGCGATGTTACAAAGTATGTTCAATAATTCGTCAAAGGCACATAGTGATCGTCTAAAACTGCAGAACTCAAAGCCCTAGAACACTAACAAAAGGCAACTGAAGACAGAGTAAAAAGCCATCGCCTAAAGTTATAGTAGAGGAAGCCTTGTTATGACGCATAGAAAAGCGGTCAAGTGCACATTCGACGCATCCCCGGAGTGCTCGACGATGGTCAGCCTTGATCGCGGAACAACACTTTGTAGCATAAACATTCACACAATTGCAAGGAGTATACAAGCAATTTTAGAACGGACATTGTACATCATCATCAGTGCAATTTTTAATTCAGAACAATTAGTTGTAGTAGTACATGGAACTACTTCTTAGAGTACAAGGGAGGTTAGGGTTTTGAGAAAATTAGGCACCAATTAGAGAAGATTAGCTGGTGAGAATCAACTGATTTACATTCAATCTTGTTACTCATGACTTCTACTACTATGAATGGTAATCATTCTTTAATTTCTAGCATGTGTGGCTAAAACTCCCATGTTGGTAGTGTGTTTTCAATATGGGTCTTTGATTTATTGATTGGTTCTGTGATATATTGACTTATCTATAGTTGATTTGGGTGAATTTATGCCCATTCTTAGAATTACATTAAACTCGAGATTTCAAACTTGGGGTTTTCTTTTCGATCTCTAATTTGTATCTTAGATGAACTTACTAGAGTGTGGAATGTATGTAATGGTTGAAAATTTTTTGGGGTTTCAGTTGAAGTTCATATCAATGAACTCAATGGACAAGGTATTAAGGATTTTTCTATAACTTCTTAGGCCAAGCATGTCCTCGGCGGTCCATGTGTGAAATCCTAGTGGAATCATGCGAAACACCTATTTTCAGAGATGATATGGGTTACAAGCAATCTAGCCTATTCACTCAATATCAACTCATGTAGTCAATTATCTAGACTTATTTGATAGACCGATTTCCATATCTGCACATCCTCAATATCTCCCTTAATAGTTGTTAAAATCAATTAATTAAAACTTGTTACCTGGATTCTAGTTCAATTATTGCAACCCTCCAGATCCTACAATTACTTGGTCCAACGAATCACTTTCGTCTTGAATAACAATTCCTTGTAGGATCGACCCCAACCTCTAAAGTTGAGTTATTATACTGATGACGACCGCCCCTTCTACCTTCGATTAGTCGGGTTGAGCGACATCACATTTCCACCATAAGAAAGATAATTTAAAGAGATCCTTATGATAAAAAGAAAAGGATACATATTCCTACCATAAGAAAGACTATTTAAAGAGATCTTTTTGGTGAGAAGGAGTGGATACACATTCCCACCATAAGAAAGACAATTTAAAGAGATCCTTATGGTGAGAAGGAATGGATATGCATTTCCACCCTAAGAAAGACAAAATATGAAGAGATCCTTATGGTGAGAAAGAATGGATACGCATTCTCACCCTAAGAAAAATAATTTGAAGAGTTTTTTATAGTGAAAAGGAATGGATACACATTCCCACCACAAGGAAGACAAGTCTTGAAGACTTAAACTTTCAAGCTAGACGATTTGCAGACATGATGAAGCTAAACCTTTAATTTGAAGACTTAAACTTGCAAACTTTGAAGATTTTCTTGAAGTTCGCATACTTAATGGCCTCGAAGAACCATGGTGGATTTTAAACATCAACTTTAATACTTAGAGCATTTACATATTTGAAGAATTTAAAGACTCTAACATGCATACTTAGAAGATTTGAAGACTTCAATTTGCAAATTTAGTTGATTTGAGACTCCATCTTGAGGCTTTGCAGAATTTGAAGACTTCAATTTGCAAAATTGATAGACCTAAAGGCTTCAACTTCCAGACTTGAATAATTTGAAGACTTCAACTTGCGTACTTAGAGGATTTGAAGGCTTCAACTTGCAGACTTGGAAGATTTGAAGACTTCAACTCACGTACTTCGAGGATTTGAAGACTTTAACTTGCAGATTTAGAGGATTTGAAGGCTTCAGCTCGTGTACTTAGAGGATTTGAAGGCTTCACCTTACAGACTTAGAAGATTTGAAGGATTTGACTTGCAGACTTAGAATATTTGAAGGCTTCAACTTGTAGACTTAGAAGATTTGAAGGCGACTTCCAAGTATATTTGTAACACCCCGCGTTTCACGTGTACTAGTACTATGTATACGGGACATGATATGGCTTGGTCAAATGAGCACCAATTTTTAGAAGTGATTAAATTTCAGATTGGGGGGCTATATTTACGTCTAATGCTTAAGATGAACGAGTGTATAGAAGTTTTATGTCAAACTAGGGAGATCGTGACATGTTGTATAAGGCATATGTGTCTCTGGCTAGAACCTATAGGTAATAAGGTTGCAATTAGGTATTAATATGAAGGGATTAAAGTTTAAAAGTCAAAGGAATCCCCTAAATGTATATTCGGGATTAGGGAGATGGTCGAAATGACACCTCGCTCTTTTCGGAAGATTTAAATTAAGTTTCACTTCTCGGATGGGACTAAGAGTGCATAATTTGATAATAATAGATTTTTAAGGGGTAGTTTAATATCCCAAAGTTCATATGTTATGTTTCGGTGTCAATGAAATTGCAAGATAAAGTTTGGCCAAAGTTACCGCGAGCTTCTTTAAGAAATCCTTCTTAAATTTAGGTCAAATGTATTAGGTCATATCTCCCAAAATACAAGGAGTTAGAAGTTCTATGAACTATCAAATTCAAGGTCTACGAGTCTAGTTTGTAACGCACAAAACCGTGTATCAATCCAATTTCAGAATAAAACGTTACAAGAGTTTTACTGTGACTGCCCGAGCAGAAAATCGGGTCACAGACCGAGTCGGGTCAAGTCCACATAGAAGGTCAGCTAAATTGATGTTTTAAAGTTGGGAACAAGCTTATTTTCGTCCCAAATAGTCCATGAACTGAAGATAAAACTCCCACCAACTTCATAAGCAATTAAGGTAAGTTCTTTGCGTTTTTACCGTTAAACTTCGCCCGTGTGCCTAGATATGCATGCCTTACGCTTTGTAATTGTTTTCCTGGCTTATTAGCTGTGTTTAGAGGCTGTTTTTGGACTGTAAAAATATGATGTTCTTGATGTTCATTATATGGTTGCAGCTGGTTGGTTTAGCTAATCCTTTTGGGGTTCTTTTACGACCATTTTTACGAAGTTCTACGGACGTTTTCTCGCGTAAACATTATATGGAAAATCTGGCCATTAATCCCAAATTATGGATTGTTTGCAGGTATTGTTAAGCTGCGTATATATAGTCGTTGTGAAGCTTTAGGATGTCGGGAACAACTTTCATGAAGAAACCTTGGTCATTCAGACGTCTGCTCGATGTAAGGTTATGCTACCTAATGGTGTGTTGCGTGGAGTTGTTGTATGTTGTACTTGCTACATTGTTGTGAGGTTAGCTGGAACTAGAAAAAGTTGGATATGACATGTATATAAGAATGTGTATTAGGAAAAATACGATTAAAGAAGAAAAGGTCGAAGGAACGCCTTTGAGT
>JBCEWC010017721.1:0-12341 GCA_038996855.1 Solanum aculeatissimum
ATGTATTTTACAATGAAGGAAACTCTTATATTTATAAGGAAAAAACTGATTTGATTTCCAAGTAAGAAACTGACTTGGTATTCAAGTAGGATTATTAACTCTTATAGGAATCCACATAATAGACATTCACTAGAAATGAAATATGTTTATAACACTCCCCTTTGAATGTCTATTTGATAGATTATGTGATTCGTTAAAACCTTACTAGATAAAACCTAGTGGGAAAAAATTCTAGTGAAGGAAAAAGAGTACACATATCTAATAATACGCATTTTGGATGTCTCATTAAAAATCTGACAAGAAAAACCCAATGGTACAAAACTTTGTGAGGAAAAAAGAGTACATCGCGTATTAACTCCCCGTGATGAGAACATCAATCCAAAGACTTAAATCTTCGCATCCCAATATTGTGTGTCATCTTCTTGAAAGTTGCAATTGGTAGAGATTTGGTAAATAAATCAGTCACATTGTCACTCGAACAAATTTGTTGCACATTTATATCACCATTCTTTTGGAGCTCATGTGTGTTGAAAGGTTTTGGTGAAGTGTGCTTTGTTCTATCTCTTTTTATGAATCCTCCATTTAGGATCAAAGAGTTTTGCAAGCTTCTCACTTCAACTTTTTTAAGCAAACAATTTATTGTCTTTTGAAAACTCTTCAAGAGTTTCAATTTGAGTTATCAACTTGCATATGAAAGGTTCTTGATTAATTTTAATCAATATAAGGATTATAAACAAGTTTTCAAGAACTTATATATGCTTCATGCATTTTAAATCCTTCAAATACTTTCACATCAATTTTGTCCAGTGAGAATATTCAATATTAAATGCATGACATTTTCTACTGTCTAGATTGCAAGTCAAACAAGCTTTACGCTTCCCAAGATGCACCATTCCACTTGATTATTAGAGCATGCTTTAATATACCAGAGAATTTAGATCCTCATAATATTTTGAAATATATGCGCTATATTGTATCAAATATATTATTGACAAAATATTCTTTTTGTCGGTTTGCAATGCGACATAACTTGTTGAGATCTCATCATTTCATTATTTTCAGGTAGCTACCCCTCTCATGAGGTTTCATGAAGTATTATGTCATAAGCTCTTTGAGAGCAGATTGCCTCTTTGTTATGATCATTTTTATCATTTGCTCCTTTCAAGAATGATCTTATTTGGAACAATTGCATGTTTCATGCATTTCATAGACTGCGTCCTTTAGGGACATTCAATAAGAGTATTTCAACTTTTAGTTTCTTATTATCTCCCCCTTATGTTAGACAAACTGACATATATTCCAATCTATCTTGGAGAATCCATCTTTTATACATCATGGTATATTTATTAATTATATATTATATATCAAAATTATTAGATGGAAATTATATGGTCCTTGACCATAAATCAATTGAGGGAGAAATTTATCATAATGTATTCATCTGATGCATATCTTTATATGCAATTTATCATATTTTAGACTACAAAGTTTTGTTCTCATATGCAATGATTGACCAGTTATCTAAGACATTTTGTGTCAATCAACTTGGATATTTATCAAAATTATCAAGATGAATTGTCTTGATTACGTATTCTGAAAGTGTTGCTCTTAACTTAATTGTCTTGCACAAATAATTTTGTGAATGTCAAACTTTAAGTTGAAAATAAACACACATGTGATCATCTTATAGATGCATTCGTTTATAATATCACATGACGGTGAACCAGCCCATATTCACCTTTCATACTTTTAGAATTTAGGGAATTCAGTCCCAACATTAGTTGATCCAATCAACTTATCATGAGAACAAGTAATCTTGAAGAACACTTTATTTCTTCAATATATGTCTAATGAGTAAACTCCAAGTTTACCATGACATATACCTTTTGCTCTATTACATGAGCATATTTATTACGCGGGGAGTACTTTTAATATTTATTTCTTCTCAATTACTCTATCTCTCTTCTGGAGATAAGTCGTGATTCAATCATGATAAAGTGCACACTCATATTGAGAAGTTTTATTTAATACTATCACATTCACTTCAGAGAATGAATTTGCATTTGTAATACTTATCAAAAAGTTATCATTCTTCAAGAATGAAATACAATCATCTTAGCATATCAATTTATGATAGCTTGGTACATCATTCCATGTTCACATGCATTATTCAATCACTTGTCTTCTTTCAGACATTATGCACTGCTGCCACATTCACTTTAAGGAATGGAGCATTTTAATGGAATATATTTTATGATTTTTCACCAAAATCACATTATTTTGCTTTATTCATCATTATATCATTAATATGATATATTGGGACTTCAACCCAACATCTTACCCATAGACCTTTTTGGTGATACCAAAATAATCAAGATTCTGAGCACAACAGAATTGTACTCATGAATAGACTTAAAAGTCTTCTAGCCCCAAATACATTCAATCATATTGTGATTTTGGATGTATGATCATCTTCAAGTGATCATATTTATCTTTTCGGCTTTTTCACAAAACAAGTGGATTCTTAACTGTGGGATATTCATATTTTCAAAATTTTATCAAGATGATGACACAAGAATATCATAACTTTACACAGTCTTGTTTTGATACTTTGTTTTCATCTTAATGGTGTCTTCAAGACCCATAGCATCCAACACCCATGAAGGGTAGTTTTTGCCCAAATTATGAAGGGCAATGAATTCAAGTTTTGTAAGGTTATTCATATCAATAAAGAGAAAATAAATAAATATAAATAATTTCTTAGCCTTGAAACTTAACCTTCACTCTTTAAGACGGTAGAGTCTCGTGCTGATAACGTGTTATGAAAGTATAAAGTAAAAGAACAAGAAAGTGGAGAGAAGATTTCTTATTGCTCTTGAATAATATTCAGTTGTATTCAGATGTACTTTACAATGAAGGAAACCCTTAAATTAAGGAAAAAACCCTTATATTTATAAGGAAAAAACTGATTTGGTTTCCAAGTAAGAAACTAACTTGGTATTCAAGTAAGACTCCTAACTCTTATAGGAATCCACATAATAGACATTCATTACAAATGAAATACGTTTATAACAGTTTATTTCTTTATACAATTATATAAATAAAAAGTCCTATACATAAATGGCCAAAATATTTTTCTAAATTAAGTTGAGAGATTATGATACTCTTCAATAAATAAGTAGCACGAATTTAAACAATTAGAATTACTAAATGTACAGTAATTTAATTAACTAATATCCCGTCATTTAGTAAAAATAAAAATTCAAGAAAATCTGAAAAGTTGGAGAGAATAATTGAATGCATATATATTTTAATTAATTGTATGAAAATAAATCTAAAAAAATATTTATCAAGAAATGGTATAAAGGCAAGAAAAGAGTTTCATTTTCCTCAAGCCATCCCTTCCATCTTTATAGGTTCTAAGTTGGACCTTTTAATAAGCACATTAATTTTTCAACTTCTTAATTTTGATTTTTCTTTCTTTTTAGTTACTCTTAAAACAAATATGATGGAGAAAATCATTGTGATAATCACAATTTCCACATATTTAATTTGCAAGATTGCAACATTCATAAAAAAAATAATATAACTTGATTACGTGAGTTTATAATAGAATTGGCCGAACTCCATTGGCATTTCCATGCATGATATATATCATATGCTTGTAAAGTAAAATTCTCAACCTATGATATTCAATTATAAATTAAAAACTTTTGTTTAACTTTGTTTTCAAAGATATGAAATAATTTTAAGTAACTGATTACTAAAATAATATTTCCTTGCATTATTATTTTTGAACTTGTACTTTTTTGCTTTAGAATGTACTTTTATATATGTCTCACCACTTGTGTTAATACTTCTTTCAACTCATTTTATATGACACCTTTTGACTTGGCACGATATCTAAGAAAAAAAGAATTTTTGAAACTTGTAGTCTAAAATCATTCTTAGATATTTGTGTGGTTGAGAATCATTTCATTAAGGCTAAAAGAGAAATTTTAAAGTCAAATTGTTTCCAATTAGAGTAAGGTATCATTTTATTTTGGACGGACTAAAAGAAAAAGGGTGCCACATAAAAGAGGACAAAGGGAGTAATATTTATCTGATTAAACGAAAAAAATCCTTAAATTATTGTTTTTGATCTACTAAATTATTGGGCCACACTAATATAAATAACTAAATATTTGTTTTAATTTTTGACCCAATGCTTGAGGCTTGTAGTGAAGTCCTAACTAAATTCAAATTGCGCACTTTAGGGCTCATTTAGGGGTGGCACTCTTAATAGAATTTTCTCTTTATTCAAGGCTCAAATTCGAAATCTCTGATTAAGGGTGAAACAATCTCACACTGCACCACAATCCATGTTAGTTAAGTACTAAACATTATTTGTGTTGCAAGATAAGTAAATACATAATAGTACTCTTTTTTAAAATTAAACTTGGACACAAGGTACTTTTATTAATAATAGTACATTTCTCTATTAAAGCACTTTGAATTTATAGGAGAAAACAATGAAAGAAACTTTACAATATTTTTTATTTCAAGATTTGTAATATAAAGAAAAAAAGTTCTCCTTGATATTGGTCGAGTGTCTTCATCTTTTTTGAACTACTTTTTGAGGATGTATTTTAGTTAACTTATTGTGTTTGAGTTACTTTTGTTTGAAATCACCATAACTCTTTCACTCACTACATAAATTTCATACAGTTGTAGAGGACTAACGTGCAACGCACGTTCCCAGAACTAGTATATATATATATATATGATTAATGTGAGACTGAAATACAGTTTGTTATATTGTTGTTGTGGGTTCATTACTCCTTATGTCTTACATAGATAATTTGGAATGAGAAAGTTAACATGTAAGATAGTATAGTTCTTCTTGTTAAATCGATCATCAATTTCTTAAGTTATTTTTTTTTCAAAAATAATATGTACTTATGCAATACTATAAAAAAGTACCACAAATACATTTTCACAGGTAAAATTATTTAATAATTACCATATCCATTTTTTGTATTATTACTTTTAAGTCAAGAAAATAAGATCTCTTGACCACTTAAAAATTGAATAGAAGATGAATACAACATTGTGTAGATGGTTATGCGAATCCTCTTAAGGTAAGCCCATGAACAACTCACGATTCTGCAGCATTTGAAGAAACCCACTCGACACAACGAATTTTGTGTCATCCAACAATGAAGGTAACACACTAGCTCCCATGACATCCATTGCCACAGGGCCAAGCCGATATTGATTCCAAGTGTTAGCTATGACTTGAAGAACCTATGGTGGGGGATTTAGAAGAGGTGGGTTGTTATTGTCATTTTTCTGGTTCAGTGCTGCATTCACTATGTCATTTACAATATTGCTCACATTATCCTGGGCCATTCTCCATAGCATCCTCTGGATTTCAGGGTCAAGCGGAGTCAAGAGATTGCCTCAACTATGAGTGTGTTGCATACACTACACCTGCACGCTGAAACAAAAATAAACAAAAACATAAAAATAAGTCAAATAAGGATTAGTTCCCAAATTACTCAAATTAAACAAGTCTAGCCATATTCCCTAACAATGGTGCCAAAATCTTGATATCACCCAAGTAACACCTCCTTTTTGGAAGTTAAAGTGGTCGTCGTCAAGAAATATAACCTAACCAAGGTTAGGGTTGAACCCACAAGGAATATGATAGACGTAGGATAATTCAAAGTAATTCGAAGCGATTAACCTACTTATCTCATGGGGGGGGGGATTATAAACTTTCAGAAAAATAAACCTATACAAGTGCAAGTGTTATAAAATTAGTAAAAGAAGCAACTAGGGCATTGTGTTCCCCATGATTCCCTAACTCGATATTACTAGTTAATCACAATCTTTTCTTTTGCTAAAGAAAGAGTTTTTAAAGGCTTAAAGTTGAAAATTTTGAGTTTTGCAGTCATTTTGAGTTTTAGGGTCCAAATGCGATTCTGTTGATTTTATCAGCTCTGAAATGCAAAATCTAGTCTAGGAGAACTGATGGAACTAAGTTTTGAATTAACGGAGAATTTGGACCCAAAGATACATTTTCAATTGATTTTGGATCATAGTTTGACTTTGGTCAACATTCGGAGTTCAGAAGCTCAAATCACAATTCTGACAGTTCCAGTGGTTCTGAGCGGTGAAACTAATGCTAGAATTGGTTTCATTATAATTTTATAGTGTTCAAGGGCAATTTGGGTTGAGTTTTAACTAGTTTAATGAGCTTTTTTGTCTTCCAGGTCAAGGAGATCTCAGGATCAAATTCTGACAGTTCCATTGAGTCCAAAATGTTGTTTTTGGTAGGCATACATATTTGGTATGTGCATATCGTGTTCCGAACGAACCCCCCAAGGGTTCGTTTCGAGTTTGAACATACCTGGTTTTTTTCTGAATCTAGTACATCCTCAATTATTCTCCGCATTTGCGAGACTAGGACCTGTGTTCGCGTGGGCCTGTGCACTGGGACCTTCGTGTTCGTGGATCTAACCTCCTTGTTCGTGAAGTGAGAGTATATGGGTTCTCCACGTTCGCGGAGGTATACAAAGCCTTTAGCTCCACATTTGCGGAGCTTTTTCTATGTTTGCAAAGTACAAAATATCTGAAATAATTTTAATATTTTAAGGTGATGGGTCTTGCCATTTTACACCATTTTTAATAGTCCAAGCTCTATTTTTTAGAGAATGTTCAAGGTTTTTCAAGGCAAGACTATTGGGTAACTAATGTCTGACCAATGTTTTTAATTCCCATTGATTAATTTTTAATTTTAACATAGAAATTGAGCTTTATAATTGAAGAAATTGGAAATTTCTCGAACTTTAATTTCTAATAACAAACGATGATTTTAGACTTATTTTAACTCCATTTTTGAAATGATTTTCGTCATTAGAATCTTATTACTTGAGGATCGTTTTTATGTAAAAGATTTCAGATTTTGGGAGCTTTTTTTGGTATGAGATTTTTGGATCATTTTGCCCTTTTCACTGAAATTGCTTGATTCTGGTGGCATTAGTTTTATAATCTGACTGTCATGCTATATTTGACTAGATTGTGGTGAGTATCGTAGAATGAGAAAAGTCGCAGACTTGACTTGATTTGGGACTTTTTCTAAGGCAAGTGGATTTCTAACTTTTTGTTATGTATGACTAAACCTTGTAATCTCCTATGTGTGTGGGTTTTGGGTGAATTGTGGCATGAAAAACATTAGAATGGTATTATTGTAGGCTTTGATCATGGGATATCTGACTGGATACTAGTGAATGATATGAATTCTCTTCTTGTGAGTCATATGTGGTATTTCGATTACTTATGGAATTTGTGGATTACTCGAGATTGATATTGGGATTGCGGTGAATCTGAAATTGTATTGTAAATACTTGAGAACTTGTGGATTATTCGAAATTGATTCTTGAATTAAATGATTTATGTGGACATCTTGAATATTCTTATTCGTATGAACATGATTATTGTTCTATCATGACATACTTTTCTTGATGTTCCATTGATGATGAAAAGCCGAAGGGAAATGGTTCATGCTTGAAAAAGAAAAGAAAGAAGTGAAATGAAAAGTCGAAGGGAAATGGTTCTGACTAGATATGAAAGTAAATGCTGAAGAGAAATGGTTTCAATAGATATATGGTCTATGTGTGGCTCCCATGGGTTCCAGCCCGAGTTTATTAGTAGATGTGTATCATTGGACAGACATGCATTACGATTACTTGACATTGCATCACCTTTTTTACATTTCATTGCATTTACTCCATCTCATATCATTCTTTCTTTGATATTGTTATATGTATTAAGTGTGAAGTTGTGGATGCTTTGAAGTTGGTATGTTATTTAGATTGAACAATTGAAAGATTGTAATATATGTTGATATTTTGAACCTTGTATACTGTGAAGATTGTCCTATGTGAGTATCATATATTGAGACCGCAATTTCTATTTTTATAGAAGAACTACCATGCTATTTGACCTAGGGCACCAGTTGAACATTTGAGATACCATACTATGATGCGAGTATATATGTATATGTATGTTAATATGCTGTGTTGAGAATTTTCTGAATGCAGGTGTGTAGTTTGACAGTATGTGGTTGGGTGGTTAGGAGTACTTGTGTTCCTCAGTGCTTTACTTTAGGTTTAGTTCCATTTATTGAGTACCATGCTGTTTGGTGCTCACCCCTTGCTACATTTTTGTAGGTTATGAGCCCGGTCCCTCTTATTAGACTTTCCAAATACATGATCGAGCTTCTGGATCCCTTGAGAGGTAGTTTCTTGTCCCTTCAGCAGGCCCTCATGGATTCTTTATTACATTATGTTCTATTTGAGGACTAAACATAGAGATTTGTATTATCTTTTGAGTATTATTACTATTTAGAGGCTTATACATATGACACTAGTTTAAGGATGGTTGTAGATTTATTTTCCCATTCTTGTCTATTATATTAGATTGGTTTATCTTCCATTTTTACCATCCTTTTATGATGTTCAGTTTAGGCTGACTCGCCTTGGTGGGTTAGATCGGTGCTATCATACCCACAATTTGAGCTGTGACAATTTGGTATTAGAGCCCTAGGTTCTTAGGTCTCACATGTGTACAAGCCTAGTCTAGTAGAGTCTCAAGGATCGGTGTGGAGACATCCGTTACTTATCCTTGAAAGGCTATGAAGACTCTTATAAAATTCTCTTTTACTTCTTTCTAATCAATTCATGCATGAGTCTTTATTTTAGTGCTGAGGAGTCGTGTGCCTTTTTGACAGATAGGAAGGACTAGGCATACAACGACTATCGGACGAGGGGAGGCAACCCTTGAGATTACTATTGAGACACCAACTAAAGGTAGGAGCTGAGCAAAAGGTCGAGCTAGAGGTTGGGGCCGAGGAGTTGCACTGGCTAGAGATTATGAGAGGGGTGGCTTCCCTAAGCCAGTGATAGAGCCTAGAGAGGAGCATATTCCTCCTAAGTATGGTGCAACACCACTACTATAAGACACATTTTTAGGGTATTGAGTGTGCTTGAGACCGTAGGACAGACAGGTAGCCCATCTAATACATCAGGTATTTCTTAGACACTGGTTAGGGTTTAGCCTCCGAGTCAACAACAGGCTCTCATATCCTAGGTACAGGTGGAGTAGCCACTAGCAACACCTATTGTTGAGATTCCTCCAGCAACTCAGGAAGATGGACCAACCTCAATTTCAGAGTGGGAAGAATGAGGATGCACACAAGGTTTTGACTACTTTTAGGGAGTTAATTAAGGCCATGGGTTTAGTAGAGACTCATGGTGTATGGTATGCTACTATCCAACTCCATGGGCCAACCAAAGAGTGGTGGAGGACTTATTCGGGGTCTCTTCAAGTTTAGTCTTCTTTAATGTCTTGGGAGATATTCTCTAAGGTCTTCTATGAAAGATTTATCCCTTGGAGTGTCTGAGAGGAGACCTATTTGAGATGTAAGAGTTTTATACAAGGCACTATGATAGTTTCTGAGTATAAGATCTATTTTTGCCAGCTAGCTCGACATGCTACAACTATACTTCCTACTGAGGCAGAGAGAGTTTGCCGATTTGTAAGAGGGTTGGCATATTCTTTTAGACGGTCAGTGTTTTGGGTGTTTAGGGAGGAAGCATATTTTTAGTCAGTGGTTAGTGCCTTCAAGAAGGCGGAGCTCATGTAGAAAGAGGAGCTTGGGGACCCTAAATAGGTTCGTACATCTGGATAGTTCTCGGGTGTCTCATCTGAAGGTAGAGGTATGACTAGGAGAGGAGGATCATTCCAGCGCAACAGGGTATATGCAACATTGCTGACATTCGAGAGAGGATAAGGTCGTCGTGATTCCTATAGTTTGAGTTAGAGTTCCTCTGGGTCACAATAGAGGCCAGCGACCGGGATGGTTACAGTATTCCTTCTATTCCATCACATTAGTCGTCCACCCCTAGATCATGTTATGGATACGGGTCTCCATATCATATGGTTTGCTAGTAGCCTATGCATTCTCATTCTGGGCCACACTACTCTTATTTCACAACATCGATTAGATATTTGACACCATCAACTAGAGGTATAACCCCACAAACTAGAGGTCAAGGTAGGGGTCATGCTGAGAGAGGTGGACGCACCAGAGGTAGAGGCGCGGGTGATGCCTCTACACATTCTGGTGGTAGAGGGGCAACTTCTGCTAGTAGAGGACGGGAAGGTTAGTGGTATGCTTTACTAGGTAGACTTAAGGCTGAGTCCTCTGATAGTGTTATTATAGGTATTGTTCTAGTTTTCCATCGTCGTTCATCTGTGTTATTTGATATTGAATCCACTTGTTCTTATGTGTCTGCATATTTCTCTTTGGGATTTAATTTACCATGTAATAGTATGTTTGTGCGTATTCATGTTTCAACCCTAGTAGGTAAGCCTTTAGTAATGGATCAGGTGTACCAATCCTATCTAGTGACTTTGGCAGGCTATGAGACTTGGGTGGATATGATTATCTTAGACATGATAGATTTTGATGTTATTTTGGGTATGGATTGCCTATCCCTGTATCGTTCTATTCTTGATTGCTATGCCAAGACCGTTACCTTAACCATGCAAGGTAGATTGAGGACAGGGTGGATAGGTTTGAAGGGTTCTTATCGTAGTAAAGTTAAATCTTTATTCAACCCCAAAAGTTTATTGATAGGGAGTGTTTGGCTTATTTTGCTTTTATTCGTGATACTATGATTAAGCCACCTTCATGGATTCTATTTTGGTGGTGTGTGAGTTTTTGAATGTGTTCCTTATTGATCTAATAGGGAGTCCCTCCTAACAGGGGCATTGATTTTTCTATAGACCTTGAGCTGGGAACTAAGCCCATTTCTATCTCTCCATATCGTATGACTCCAGCTGAGTTGAAGAAGTTAAATGAGCAACTCTAAGATCTATTGAGCAAGGGGTTCACTCACCCTAGTATTTTGCCTTGGGGTGCCTCAGTATTGTTTGTGAAGAAGAAAGATGGTTCTATGAGTATAAATATCGATTATTGACAATTGAACAAGGTGACTGTCAAGAACAAGTACCCACTTTCTCATATTGATGATTTCTTTGACCAACTAAAGGGGGAAACATTGCTCTCTAAGATTGATTTGAGATCTGGGTACCATCATCTATGGATACGACCTTCATACATTACTAAGATAGCCTTTCAAACTAGGTATGTCCATTGTGAGTTCCTTGTTATGTCTTTTGGTTTGACTAACGCACCTACGACATTCATGGAGTTGATGAACGGGGTATTTCGACAAAATTTAGACTCATTTGTGATAGTATTCATTGATAACATTTTGGTCTTGTAACAACCCAAAAGTTTCTGAATCTTGCGTTACTGGTTGAGGGTTGATTTGAGGATGTCTTGGTTAGTTTATGAATTTCGCATGACCGTCTTGGAAAAAATTGTGTTGGTTAAGTTTTGCTTGACGTCTTGTGGAAGTACTGACTTTAAATGGTCATATCTCTTGGTATAGATTGAACTGTGTGGGCCGCGACCTATCAAATTGAAGATCTTTGGGTTATCTTCTTAACTCACTTAGTTTCACTCAATTCGGAGTTCAGACCTGGAAGTTATGGCCTTCGCAGTGGGCCTGCCTGTGCAGGGAAAACATTCTGGAAAAGGAAAGAAAGATTTGGGCTAAGGCTTTGACCTACGGGAGGGTTCACGGGCCGTGTAGAGGCTCAAGACCAGTGAGCCCGGTCCGTGTGGAGTTCCAGTGGACAACCAAGACACAGGACCGAGACTCCAAGCCATGTAAGGCTCCAGACCAGCTTATGGTCCGTGTGAAGCCTCCCTGCTCGTGAGGCTCGTCCGTGCGGAGTTCCAGTGAGCCACCAAGGATTTGTGCCGAGGCCTGAAGCCAAGGGAGACCCCACAGATCGTATCATGGTCAGTATAAAGCCTCACGGTTCGTGAGGCTGGTCCGTGTGGAGTTCCAGAGAGCTACCTAGGGATTTGTTGTTTCAAGTGTTGCTTCGCGACAAGGCTCACGGACCGTGAGTCACTACACGATCTGTGTAGTGCACATCATCAGTGTCTGTTCCTAGTTTTTCTATCTCGTTTCATTAATGGTTTAATTGTAATTTTTCACTAATCCTAAGGTCGTTTTAGCATTTTAAACCCTAACCCTATTCACTCCTATTAAATTCGAATCCCTTCAATCTCTTCAAATTCTCTCAATTGCTCTCCATCTCCATTGAAGATTATCTTGGAAATCAAGAGGAAAATTTAATTCTTCTTCAAATTCTCTTTGTTCTACATGATTAATCCAAGGTATGTGGGATTGATTCATGGTTCTCCTTTCAAC
>JBCEWC010017722.1:0-12341 GCA_038996855.1 Solanum aculeatissimum
TGATATGATAAGCTATGTAGATGAGCTACTCCTATTGCATTGATATGGAAATGATTATGGAAATTTTTGTTGGATTTCTAGCCTAAGTATGGATATGGATTTGATCATGATTTGGTTTTGTCAATTGATGCATGGTTTTGAAAGAAAGTCAACTCTCTATTTTGAAAAGCTTGCATGGTTATATATATGTATTCCCGTGGGATGAGGCTTAGTACCGAGGGATTGGAGTCAGGCTGGACTAGCTCCTAGGGTTCATACTCCTTTCTGTCAAACCATGTGCTAACATGAGATATCTCCCTAGATTGGGATTGACTTGTAATTTATCCCCTTATTGAAGGGTTGACTAATAATCTACCTGGGAAGTAGTCCGGATCCAAGTAGTAGCTCGCTCGGGTCTCCTCCGGTGTCGGTTGAGGCAACATCGCATATTGTTATGATATATTTCTCTTGGCTATTTGCATTCCTTTTGTATCACTTGTCCTCTTGCCATCTCATTTGGTCATACTATATTGTCATATGCATTGCATGCCCGCATACTTAGTACATATTTTATGCTAACCTATACTTTTTATCTACATGTTCTAACCATGTAGGAACCAGTGACGACTTCTATCTTCCGGCGGACAACGAGTGACATCCTTGGAGTTATTAGCTTGTGGTGAGCCCTTTTGTTCAAGGGCAATAGTCACCTTCTATATTCCTTGTATTTGTTTATTTTCTTATTTCATATATTGAGGGTCAACCCCAAACTATGTCGAGGCCCCTCTCTATCTTTTGTAGAGGCTATGTTGGACACACTAAACCCTTGCACATTGTATTATGCTTTATTGGGATATTATTACTATAGGGATTTGTTTATGGAAATGATGTTCCATCTATGCTTATGATTATGCTTATGGACTTGTGAATGTTGGGAATGTGCTTATGTGGAAAGTCCCCTAACCCGGTATTGCCCCCATAGCTTGAGTCCTACTTAACCGCCCCTTAGAAATACTTAGTATGTGCTATGTGATTCATGCTCATCCCATTCCCAGCAACATCCCTATAGCTCGAGTCCAAAGCCTTGTTTCCCTTAGAATTATGTATTATATGCTTACTTTCTGCGCTTTCGAACTGATGATGTGAGTAATGATGCTACGATGGCGTGTTCGAGGACTTTTGGGTTCTCCTTCGCCATGTCACATCTAGGCCCCACTTCCGGATGGTGAAAAAATATCCCTATCTCTTCCAATCTACTCAAGCCTAAGGTACTAGGTTATTTCAATTCAATGTGGTCCAAATTCTTTACACTCTTGAGTTTCATGGCATGACATGCATACGTTTGCACAAAAATGATTTAAAAGGTATTTTGACTTGAGTTTTTATGACTTTTAAATAATGAGTTTTGTAATATGTCTTCTTGTTGTATATTTCTTTATTAAGTCAAGCCTTTCAAGCCTTATTCTAGCCTATTTGAGGATGAATGTTCCCAAGGGAGAGATAATGTAAATACTCGGTGATGTCACTTAAATCACACCTCTTTTTTTAGGTAAAGTGGTTGTTGTCAAGTAAATAACCAAACCGAGGTTAGGGTTGATCCCTTAAGGAATATGGTAGACTCAAGAACTAATTTAATGTAAGTCGAGATGACTAACCTACTTATCTCCCAAGAAAAGGAGGGTTTGGAAAGTAAAATTAACTAAACTAAACTAATGCAGGTGTTGAGAAATTAGTAGAAGAGCTAACTAGGATATTGTGTTCCCCATGAATACCTAACTTGGTATTATCGGATAAATATAACCTTTTCCAGTATGTAGGTGTAGGACAGTAAGCTAGGTTCACCTAAACCTTTGATCCAACAAATAGGTAAATTTTATCATGGAACTTGATCTATCTCCGTGATGTGACATTACTAACCCTTACTTCATATCCCAGTACAACCTCCCTTTGATCTAGTTTGGTTGATTAGACAAGAACATCTCAATCGAATCCTAATAATTACCTCTTTTCCTATTCATTACTTCCTTGATCCGACAAGTAACACTAGGTGAGTTCTAATGTAGGCCTTCGTTAAAAAGAAGTTAAAGTGAAGAGGATTAATTAATACAACCTAACACACCTTCTAAGAATTACACAGTATCTAATTTAACTTTGTTACTCCCTTATTATTCCCATAACCCTAGTTGTGGATTTATATATGCATGATCAGTACAAATATAGGAATTATGAAGTAGAGTAACATAATTGAGCACTTACACATATGAATTTAGAATATGCAATCTAACTCTTCAATTAGAATCACAAGGTCGAATTAAGAACACAAAATAATATTTTTCCACTCAAAATATGATAAATCCTAAATGTATTCTCTAAAACCTTTTTCAGACTTTGTGACTCCTGTCTTTCTTAATGAAAAATAAATTAAAAACCTACTTATAATGTGTAAAATACAAAACCAAAATGGAATAGAAAAATTATGTCAGCACACTCTATGGGTAGGTTCATGGTTCGTGCATCAATCTACGGGAAGTATGTCAGGGTTTTGTGGACTGCAACTAGATTCTGGAAACTACTTCTATGAGATGTTTCCACGGGTCATGCAAGATTCTACTGCTTGTGGGGGGTTTCATCTGATGACTTTGCAGAACTTCTCCATTTTTTTATCCTCAGGGCACGACCACACTCTACAACTCGTGGATTGATCTATGACTCGTATGCTACCTTCATAGTGTTTAACTCAAAAATTCACCCCGCACTAGAAATTTCTACGAGACCCTATCTATGGCTCGTAAACTATTCCACGACCAGTAAAGAGTTTCGTGGATCACCAAAAAATTATTGCTTCAACATACTTTTCCCAAAAACCATGCCAACACTAAAATCCTGCAAATCAAACACACAAAAACATCAAATCTACTAATATCGCTTTGAGAACACGCAAAATTCTAAGCTTTAAGCATAAAAAATGTTGCATTTTCGCAGCACATCACCGGGACTTTGGAAAACCTAGTTGATGTGATGTGCACTGATTTTAAACTCATTTTGGAGGGTTAATTTTCACCATAAGTCTCCCTTATCTAGTCATGTTCAAAAGAATTGCATTGGTTATGCTTATTTTAAGAACTATTGAAAGGGTAAACATTAACTGGACATATCTCTTAGAAAAGGAAGAACTGGATGAGCTATGACCTATCAAATTGAATCTCTCTAAGTTATATTTTCAATGCACTTAGTCTCACTTGATTCAAAGTTTGGATGAGAAATTTATGACTATTTTCATAAAGGTCATCTGTGCAGACATTCTGTTGAGTTTTGACTGAGGCATGCTTCAAGGAGACCCTGTAAGGGTCGTGAAGCCTTGTACGGTCCATGTAGGGGTCTTGTGGTCCTCAATATGGGTCGTGGTGTAGTTTTTCGTGAAGGTATCAACCTAACAAATGGTTCTAGTATAAGGTTAATGTTCCAGAACTTGCGTCATCTAGATGGAATCTCTCACGGGTCCTTTGACCTTTGATGGATCATGTGGTTGTTCGTGGTGCCAACCCTTTTCTGGAGTTTGGCCAAGTGAAATGCCACAGACCAGTATATGGTCCGTGTAGCACCTCACGGGTCGTATGTCCTTTCGTATGGACATTGGAGTGGAAAAATTCTAATTATGGGATTACCGTCTTGGAACATCGCCAGTGAATCTTTTTCTATGATTTTCTCCACAAATGGATACACGACCCATACTACTCTACACGGGTCGTTAAGTGGGTCATCTAGACGACCCTTGACAACTTTTCATGCACATTTTAGTAATGGTTAATTTGTAATTTTGGTGACTTCTTAAAGTTGTTTTAGCCTTTCTAAGCCATCCTAAATACCTAAATTAACCTATACTCCTCCATTCGCATTCAATTCAATTCATTACACTTTGAATATTCAAATACTCTCTCCTATAAGCTCCTTTCAAATGAGGCTTGAAGATTCAACTTGGAAATTCTAAGAGACCTTTTTCTTCAATCAATTTCTTCTCCATTTTTCTTGGTCATCAAAGGTATGTGGGATTGATTCATGGCCCCCTTTCAACCATGAAGACCCTAAAACGCTTTTACACTTGAATTGTGAAATTTAGCTTACTTTAAACATGGGTATTTTAAATTATTATTTATTTGATAAAATTGAGTTACAGTCTATGTTTAATTGTTGTTTTTACAGAAAATTAAGCCCTAATATGTTGAATTGGATGAGTATTATGAAGATTTGAATATGCATTGTCCCTTTAAACTTTGATTTAAGCATGGATAATCAAAATTGTGATTTAAAAGTCGATTTACATATGTATTTACTTGAATTTCATATTATGTTGTTGATTTAAGTTTGAATCTCTATTTCCCATGCATTTCTCTCATCTCTCACTACATATGCATATATGAATTATGATTTTCATGGAACTTTTGATGTGGGCTAAGTCCCAATATGATTATGACTATATTTTGAAAGTAATTATTGGTTATGACTAGAATGTAATCACATCATGTCTATGATTATGACTCTTTGAGCAATTATGGATGATTACACTATTGTGTTATTACTAAGGATCTACTCTTATGCATGTATTCATGAAAGAATGATATGAACTATTGTTTGGCTTTTTAGCCCAGGAAAGCATGATTATGAAGTATGTCGGCTTTTAAGCCTAAGTATGCATTATTACAATTTGAAAGACTTGTCCTCTTTTTGAAATTATGTATATGTATATGTATTCCCATGGGATGAAGACTTATCACCGAATGAGATTGTGGGTGGGGGCTCGACCTAAGGGGTCCATATGTAAAGTCTCCTTTCTCATAACTATGTGCTAACATAGGTTTTATTCCCCTCTTTGAGGGATAGTTATTCCCCTTATTAGGGATGGTTATTCCCATTTTTAGGGATAGTTAATCCCCTTTTTAAGGATGGTTTATTCCCCTCTTTATGGTATGGGGGCTACCTAGCAAGTAGTCTACCCTTTTCTTCGGTGTAGGGTGAACATCAGGGATTCCAAGTGGTAGCTCACTTGGTCTTATCTTATGTCGGTTGAATTCACATCCCCGTTATGGTTAATGTTTGCATTCATGCATTATTGATTTCATGGCATATTAATATTGTATCCTTTCATATATACTTTTTTTATATATATGTACATTTGTCATTTAACGTTGATTTGCAGGATTTCATGTGCATTTGCATGCTCGCATACTTAGTAAATTCAAATGTACTAACGGATACTCTTTTTCCTACATGATCTATCCATTTAGGGACCAGAGACTATCACTTTCGACCTCTTGATGGCTAGTTGATTGATTCAGAGTTTCTTGTAGTGAGTTCTGTCATCCAAGGACAAGTGGACTCCGATTTACCTATTATGATCATGTTGCCTATCTCTTTTCTTTGAGTGTGAGCCCAATAAGTGTCTTGGCCCCCAACCTAATCTAGATTAGAGGCATTGTTGAACATTTTGTAGATTCTCGTATGGATTATGCTATGTGTATTTCTTTAAAATGTTATTGTTATGTATTATGCATGGATGATATGATTATGTGATATGAGATGTTATGGAAAGTCCAAAGTCCTATGATATACCTATAGCTTAAGTCCTCCTTACCCGTCCCTTAGTTATATGTGTTATGTGCTATGTGAATCTATGTATATATGTATCCTATGATATCTCCATTGTGTGAGTCATATTTATCCACCCCATAGAACTATATGTTTACTGTATAATTTTGCACTTCTGAATTGTGCGAATGTATACTATGAGGCTTGTTTGGGGACTCTCAGGTTCCCATTTGTCGTGTCACTCCTAGGCCCTATTCCTAGGTCGTGACACCTATGAGGAAGTTTCAATTGAGATTTTAGATTGTCAAGTTAAAATATTGAGAAACAAAAAGGTTGCATCTGTCAAAGTTTCATGGAGGAATCAACAAGTCGAGATTTCAACAAGGAAAGCAAAAGCGGACATGATAAAATCATATTCTTACCTCTTTCCTTCCACGCAAACCCAAGGTACCTAGTTTCTCATGTTTAATCTCTCCAATTTCCTAAGTGTCAATGTCTCTATGTCATATTAGATGTATGCATACTCATGAAAATTAATTTAAAGATGTTTCAAAGTTACATTATTGCATTCATATTAAGTTGCTAGTTACACATTCTATTCTACTCAAGCTAGTCCTATCCCATTTGACGATGAATGTTCTCAAGGGGGAGATTTTATAGTATCCCAAGAATTTTGATTGTTGGGATATGACATAATGAGGTAAAATATTAAAAAATAGCCTCGTTAGATTTTTAGGTCAAGCGGATCGCAAAATAATTTTTTTTAGAAAATTGCTTATCTAGTAGGGTCAGTGATAGAGGCACATCGCGGACTTGTTTCAACTTGGTACAACTTTTTCCTTGGTGAAATCCAACTAAAATTGAATTTTACGAAAAAATGAACTATGGTGAAACAACTCTGTATCGTGAACTTGTTGCACGACATTTCAATTTATTCCTTAAAATTTGTGCACTAAGCGTGAAAGTATTAGAATTTTTCCAAAGCTTATTTAAGTGATTTTGGATAATTTTTGGCACTAAATCCATTCTATAAATTGTCTTTAACCCCCAAAGGAACCCTATTCTTCCACAATTCACACATTACAAAATATCTCTCTCTAAAACTACTCTTAAAGGTTTTCTTCTCTTCCAAGCAAAAACTTCATTGAAAATCAAGTCAAGTCAAATCCTTCATTTTTCTTTAAGTCTTCCAAAGCAATCACTTAAGGTATGTGATTTTTCATCTATAGAATCCTCTATTCTATGGATCTCCTTCTAAATTCTCAATTTTTCATCTAATTTCAAGTATGTGAATTTTATGGGTCTTCTCTACTTATATCCAATTTCTTCAATTATGATCTAGATTATGACTATTGATTAATGCTAAGATGAATTTGTTTCAATTATATGAAATTGATGATGTTTCCATGAATTCTCTTCAAATTCTATTTAGAGTTCATGACTCCATAATTTGCCTTGTTCCATTCTTATACAATTGCACGAATTATTTTTCAATTATGATCTATATACTAAATTAAGCATGAATTAATATCTACTTACACGATTATGATAATTTTTATGTAACTTCTCTACAAAGGCTTTCAAGGGTTCGTGTTGACTAATATGGGTTATTAGAAGCAGGAGTTTAATTGATGATATTTATTACAATTATGCATGAATTTTATTAAATTTCATGTTTTCTAGTTGATTTGAAAACAAACCCACACCGTTCCCCTAGTCTATGTTGAATGATGACCATGAATGATAAGGGCTTCTTTTCAAAGTTATACTAATTTATTCAATGATGTTTTATGTAATACCTTGAATGAAAAAATGATAAATGATGTTGGTGAAAGGACAATTCTCACCTACTAATGATGGATCCTTCTTGTCAAAGGAAAATTCTCACTTGATTGGATCCTAAGATTTTAATGAGCTACTCTTATTACTATGAAGTTATATTGCAAATCTTATGAACATATATTCCAATGATTATTTTAAGCTATTATGTGGGATTTTACCTAGCATCGAATGGGTCATGAGGTAGGGTTCGGTAAGAGAATCCCAGTAGCAACCTCTTGACTCATTAACTATATGCCACCATAGGAGCCCTTGTAGGTTATGGCTAGTGGATCCACGTAGGCCCCCAAAGTTAAAGTTAATGATGTGCATGCATAATGATTTGGAGTTCTACCTTGGAAAGTAGATTCCTCTTTTCCCAATGGAAGGAGTTCATTATATTCCATATAGCAACTCACATGGTCTTATTTTTAGTTATGGAAATCTCCCAAAAAAATGATTATGTTACATTAAGCCTTTAATAATTTTGATGTTTAGACCACAACTTATTATCATATTTTACTTCATGCTTATGTCATTGTTGTCTTATATCTCGTGACTCATGCACCATGCTATCTATGTTATACGTATTTATATTCATGTACATCATGCATTGTTCAT
This sequence comes from Solanum aculeatissimum, assembly GCA_038996855.1. Taxonomy (NCBI): domain Eukaryota; kingdom Viridiplantae; phylum Streptophyta; class Magnoliopsida; order Solanales; family Solanaceae; genus Solanum; species Solanum aculeatissimum. The sequence continues at coordinate 8,002 of JBCEWC010017722.1, forward strand.
ATACCTAGTACATTCCAAAGTACTAACGCATATTTTTCCTACATTGTTAATAATGTTGGGTCTAGTAATCCTACTTCTTGAGGTGATTTGTGAAGATTGTTGAAGACATTGTGGTGAGTCCTCATTCTTCAAGGACAAGCCAATGACACTCTACCTATACTTATTGTTTAGCTTCTAATGATACTTTGAGACTATGCTACTTCTTTACTCCTGAAGGTGAGCTAGGAACATGTCCATAGCCCCCACCTATGCTATGTTATGTTTAGAGGCATGATTGGATAATGTGTAAAGAGTCTATGATCTATCACTATTTTGGACTAAATTACTCTTTCTCTTGTGATGTTCATATGAGGCCCATACCACTCTTCCTATATAGTTTGTTATTGATACTTTTATTACCTTATCAATGCTTGATGATATGCTAAGATTTCTTGGTTGGGGTCATTCAGGGTTTTGATCACCATGTCATGCCTAAGGCTTAGCTTTGGTGTGACATAAACGTAGGCTCTAGGGAGTTGAAAAGTAGTTAACAACCCAACATGAATGTAAAATGCAACTTTAAACATCTTTTCATGAATGTTTTCAAACTCATCCTTTAAACATGCTCCAAAATAACCTATAAACATGAAAATATGCATATGCATATGCAACATGAGAAATTAGAACGCAGGGAATTGGAGGTCTTAGGAAAGGACTTAATACCTTAAGCTTGAGTAGAGTGGAAGAGATTGGGATATCGCTTTATAATGTCTGCTTTCGCTTCCCATGTTGCCTCTTCAACTTGTTAATTTCTCCAAAACACTTTAACAGATGCAATCTCTTTGTTTTTTAACCTCTTCACTAGCTGATCTATAATCACAATTGAAACTTTTTCATAAGAAAATTTTTCTTCAATGATCATATCTTTTAATGGGACTATGGAGTTTGAATCCCTCATGAATTTCCTCAACATAGATACATGGAGCACCGGGCGAATCATGGTCATTTCAATTGGCAACTCAAATTCACAAGTCCCCTTGTCAATCCTTCTAACAATTTTGTAAGGCCCTACATACTTAGGGCTCAATTTTACTTTCTTGCCAATTTGTACCATGCCCTTCATGGGAGACACCTTCAAATAGATCCAATCATCAACATTAAACTCGAGGTCTTTTCTCCTAACACTGGAGTATGATTGTTTTTCTTATTTTGAGCCATTTTTAATTTCTCTCTTATGATTCATATTTTTCCATGGCATCCATGACCAAGTTCGATCCTAAAAAATCCATCTCAGTAACTTAAAACCACCCAACCAGCGACCTATATCATCTACCATACAAACCCTTAAATGGCGCCATCTCAATACTTGAGTGACATCTATTATTGTGGGTAAACTCAATAAGAGGTAGGTGATCATCCCATCTTCTCTTGAATTCTAACACACAAGCCCGTAACATATCTTCAAGAATTTGAATTGTTCTTTTGGTTTACCCATTAATTTTAGGATGGAAGTTTGTACTCAACTTCACCTTAGTACCAAAGTCTTTTTTAAATGACTTTCAAAAGTGATAGATGAATTGATCTCCACGATCTGATTTGATAGATAATGGAACCCCATGCAACCTCACCAACTCTCAAATATACAATTTGACATAGTCTTCGGCCATAAAAGTTGTCTTGACCATTAGGAAATGAGCCAACTTCATAATTCTATCAACTATCACCCATATAGAGTCAAAGTACCCCTTAGTCTTAGGAAACCCAACTACAAAGTCCATATTGATCTCTTCCCACTTCCAAATGGGAATTTCATTTTCTTGAGCTAGGCTACTTGGCCTTTGATTTTGACCTTGAATTGTTCATAATTAGAGCATTTGGACACAAACTTTGCTAACTGTTCATTCCATTCCTCCAATACACTTCCCTTTAGTCTCTATACATCTTAGTGGAACCAGGATGAATAGAATAGGAGGAGTTGTGAACTTTTTTGTAATATCAAACTTCTCAACCCTTTAACATTTGGTACACACAACCTCCCATGGTAATGAATTACACCATTTCCCCCAAGTGAGAATACCTCTATATTTCCTTCCCTCGTCAAGGCCTTTAATTCAACCAAGGCAGGATCATGATTTTTCTTAGACTTGACATTCTCAATCAATGAAGACTCAGAGCCATTCAATATCATCATATTACCATTGTCAGTATCATTCAATCTCACTCCCAACCTAGCCAACCTATGGACCTTCCTTCTTCCATCATCTTCAATATGTGACACACTACCCATGGATACCCTACAAAGTGCGCGACTACCACATTGGCTTTACCTAGGTGATATTTCACACTCATGTCATAATATTTTAAAATCTCTACCCATCTACTTTGCCTCAGGTTGAGATCATGTTGAGAGAACACATATTGGGGGCTCTTATGATTGGTGAAAACATGCACATGAACCCTATACAAGTAATGATGCCATATCTTTAACGCAAACACCACGGCCGATAGTTCAAGACCATGTATCAGATAGTTCTTATCATGCACCTTTAGTTGGCTTGCGGCATAGGTAATCACCTTCCTATTTTGCATCAAAACACAACCTAAACCAATCTGTGAGGCTTCACAATACACCACAAATCCCTCAATTACCTCCAGTAAGGTCAAAATGAGAGCCAAAGTCAATTGGTCCTTCAAGGTTCGGAAACTTTTCTCACATTCATCCGTCTGTGTAAACTTTAATTTCTTTTGAGTCAACCTAGTTAAAGGTTATGAAATGGAGGATAAACCATAAAAAACCTTCTACAATACTCGGCTAGGCCCAAGAAACTCCTAATGTTCTAAAGGAATCAATAACCTAGGCTAATTCCACACTACTTTCATCTTCTTAAGATCAAGTTTGATTCCATCACCTGACACAACATGCTAAAGGAAGGCAATTTCTTTAAACAAAAATTCACTTTTTTCAAACTTATCAAATATCATGAGCCAAGCCTAGGGATTAGAAGTGACATGGAGAATGGGAACCCGAGAGTCCCCAAATAATCCTCATAGAATCCATACACACATCATCGGATCGAAAGCATAGTTCAAACATTAAAAATGATGCTAGGGGTAGGATCCTTTATACTCAAGCTATGGGCATAAGAGGGTATGGGACTCATTATCACACAATCTCAACAAGAAATTATACGGGATGGGAATGTTAGACTCAAGCTATGGGGATAGGGAACATGGGGCTAGCCATCACATATTTAATAACAATTAAGTCTAAGGGGTGGGATTCATAGGACTCAAGATATAGGAATAGGGACTTAGGAATTTCATGTTCTCATCATAACATCATCCACAAGACAATACATAACCATAGTCTCCGTAAGCATCAACCATACAAGCTCGTACATAGAGTTTCATGACATCCAACAATGTCTCTAAGTCATAGATAGGATAGGGGCCAAGACATGTCCTAGGCACACCCTCAAAGTAAAGACATAAGAAAATCATAACATAGCATAGGTAGAAAGAAGGTGGGTCTTTAAAACGACCCAAAAATTTTCAAAAACTCCTTATTTTTGATCTTGTATGATGTTATACTTGGCATGGTTGAATTTTGGTAGCCACGGGTTGAGTTTAAGTGGCCGAATGCAAAATGGACCTTTTGGTGACCTAGAGAGGTCGTTTGGACAGTGTACTTTGAGGAAGCATAACTTTTAGTACAAGATGAAATATGTGGGCTACTATATATCAACTTTAATCTCTTTGAGGTCTATTCGCAATGAAACTAGTTTCACTTAATTTAAATTTCGTATGAGGAAGTTATGGCCAAAATAGTGAGATTGCCTGTAATTCAAATAACACTGGGAATAGTCCCTAAAAATGGCCCAAGGATAGGACCACGGACCGTGTGAGCGTAAACGGTATGTGTGGGGGTTCTGTTGGGGGTCTAGTGAGTTAAGGGTGTTCAAGACCCAACCCATGGACCAAGTGAAGTCCCACGGACCACCCCACGGTCCGTGAGACCTCAAATGGTCTGTTTGGGAGCCCGTCAAGTGAGACAGTGTCTTGGCCAAGGTTGTGGGTTGGTTTCTGGGCTATGTGTGTCTCCATAAACTAGTACATGGTCCGTGTGAAGCCACACGGTCGGTGATCCTCCTTTGTGAAGTTTTACAGAAAGTCCCCCGAGAGTTCGAGCCGAAGACGAAACCAAAGAAGGTCTCACGGTCCAGTACACGGACTGTGTACCAGTAAATGGTCACTTTAGCTTAGTCGTGTGACACTGTGTGACAATTAATTGTCCATTTCATTAATGGTTAATTCATAATTTAATTAATCCCTAGGCCCCTTTTAGGCATCCTAAGGTCCCC
>JBCEWC010017723.1:0-12341 GCA_038996855.1 Solanum aculeatissimum
TAGGGGAGTTCTAATGGATGAAATAGGGTTTGGGGGATGATTAAGGGGCTTAGGATACTTTAAGGGACTAAAAGGGGACTTAGGGAAATGTTAAATCACGAAAATACCATTAATAAACCAGAACTTTTCACTGAACATAGCACCCAAAGGGAAGCTACAGTGGTGTCAAAAGGACACACAGGCCGTGCAACATGCCGTCAAGTTGCACTTAGCCAACATTCCACACGAACTCTCGGAGGGCTTACTGTTACGTTTGACGAGCAACCAAATGGACCGTCTAAGGTGAGACAGCCCATGTCATGTACCGTTTGACTATCCTTAACTTCAAACACATCAACCAAGCCATGGCCTAGCCATTGCCTCACTTAACGAGGCAGTGAACGGACCGTCGAATGCCAAACGACCCGTTAAGGGTCCCGTCAACCCACACTTAACTTTGGGGTGGTTCCAAGCCACCCCTAGCTCACTGGAACATCACATGACATCCTAAACGTACCTTTCAAAGTTTAACGGTCAGTGCAAATGTCCTTGGCCATTTTTCTGAGCCTACTCCAATGGCTTCTGAATTTTAGACAGTATCACTGTTTGGACCATATCTCACTCATCCAATATCCAAATTGAGGGAAACTACTTTTGTTGCAAATATAACTCAAAGAGCTTCAATGTTATATGTAGTAGCGCATATAGTTCATCCCACATCAAAAGTTATGACTATTTGAAGTTGACTGTCAAAACGGTCCCTCTAGGCCACTTTCTAGCCCAATTTGCATTTGGGCCCTTAAACTCAACCCGTGGATGGGATGTCGAGTGTCACGTTCACCGTGTCACGGCTAGGGCTAGGTTAGAGTCATACAATATATTTAAATATTATATTTAAGAATGATAGTTTTACAATTTCATACATACATTGCATCTCACATAGTTAGTACATTCAAACGTATTAATGCATATTTTTTCTGCATGATTTAACCATGTAGGGACAGACACTTCTCTACCAGCTCAAGGCTAGTTGTTGATGCTCCAGACTAGTATTTTTATTTGAAGTGAGCCCTTAGTTCAGGACTCTAACCTTTTCCACTCTAGCATCTATTTATTTTGAGACGATGTATTTATAGCCCCTTTGAGGCTTTTATTTTCTATGTTGCACCCTTATGGATTCTTTTCTATTTGATGGAAACCAACCGTACTAGTTCTGTCTACTTATGTAGAAGTTGGTATGCTTATAGACAAATGAATGTTAGTTATTTTTATAGTTTTTTTATGTTTCCTCATCGCTAAAATGGACCATAGTCCCTTCCCAATATATTTTCCACAAATATTTTGATTAAATGCCTATGAATGCTTGACATTCTTAAGATGGCTTGGGTGAGGTTCCTTCAAGTATCTCAATCATTGTGTTGATGACTAGACCCCTAGGTACGGTCGTTACATTTTCTTTCCAAACCGAATGACACCCTTCATGGGAGACACATTCAAATAGACCCAATCACCAATATTAAACTCAAGGTCCCTTCTTCTCACATCGGAGTAGGACCTTTATCATCTTTGAGTTGTTTTTAATTTCCCTTTTATCATTCTCACCTTCTCCATAGAATCCATGACAAAGTCGAGTCATATCAAAGAAATCTCAGAAACTTCAAACCACCCACTAGGTGCTGTACACTGTCTACCATAAAGATCCTCAAATGGTGCCATCTCAATTCTTGAATTGAAGCTATTATTATAGGCAAACTCTATGAGAGGTAGATGGTCATCCCAACTTCCCTTGAATTCCAATATACAAGCTCTCAATATATCCTCCAATATTTGAATCCTTCTTTCAATTTGCCTATTGGTTTAAGGAATAAAGGAGGTGCTCAACTTCAGTATAGTACCAAGGCCCCTTTGAAATGATTTCCAAAAGTGAGAGGTAAATTGAGCCACATGATTCGATATGATGGACAACTGAATCACATGCAACCTCACATACTTCAGGATATACAATTTAGCATATTCCTTGACATTATATGTTATTTTGACTGATAAGAAATGAACTAACTTTGTCATCTTATCTATTATCACCCATATGGAGTTGAAGTGCCTTTTTGTATTAGACAAACCAACTACAAAGTCCATATTAATCTCTTTCCACTTCCAAGTAGGAATTTCAATGTCTTGAGCTAGGCCACCCGACCATTGATGTTCAACCTTGACTTGTTAAAAATTGGAGCATTCAGACACGAACTTGATAATGTCCTTTTTCATTTTATTCTACCAATAAATTTCCCTCAAGTATCTATACATCTTTGTGGAACTGAGATGAATAGAATAGGAGGAATTGTGATCTTCTTGAAATATAAACTTTCTCAATTCACCAACATCTGGCACACATAGTCTCTTTTGATAATGTATTACCCCATCTCTCCTTTCTGAGAAGACCTATTTTTTTCCTTCATTCACCAAGGCCTTCAATTCAACCAAGATGGGATCAAGGTCTTGCTTGAACTTGACATCCTCAATCACTGAAGGTTCAGAGACATTTAACACCACCACTACCAACATCATTTAACTTCAATCTCAATCTAGACACCCTGCTAAATGTGTCGGCCACCACGTTAGCCTTACCCAAGTTGATACTTCACACTCATGTTCTTAAGCATGAATGATGAGTCATGAAAATATTACTCTGATAACGCTTTTAACATGGAATTTTTTGTGAGTTCACAAGAAAATTTATGGGTTTGATGTGTTATTTTGTGCTACATTTCAGGAATAAGGGCAAGGCATGGATTTAGATAAGAAGGAGGCCGAAAAAAGGGAAAATTAACAGAACACGGACACCCTCACGGACCGTGTTGCCTTACACGAGTCGTATGAAGAGTCATCCAAAAGATATGATGCACCACGGAAAGGAGAAAAGCAAGAAATAAACTTAGTGAGGCTTCACGGGAGCCCTCATTGATCGTACACCATTTCACGGACTGTGAGGCCATCTGTGGCCTCACACTTTGACATCTATGGTGCACTCAAAGGTGAATAGAGCAAGGTATCGCAAGGCCATAACACACGAAGCATATCATAGACTGTGAGGCCTTACACAGGTCATGTACTAGGTCGTGGAACTGATACAAGCTAGGAAAATAGCCGTTGAATCTATAGGCAAAACACTCAAGTGTAGAGCCACATGGGGTAACACGGTCTATGAGGCATTAAATGGACCGTGAGCCCTACTATTAGCCCACACTTGGAACTTGGAAACTACAAAAAGCACTGAAGGATACAAGGTAAGTCCTATGGTACCTCACACGGACCGTAGGAGTGCACAAGGGTCGTGGAGATGGTCATCTACATGACGTGGAGTACCAAAGAAAATAAGAACGCGAAGTGGAAGCACAAAGGACCCACCAAAGGCCGTGAAACATACCGTGAGTCGTGAAAATACCATGAAGAGGAGTCTAAGGTGATAGTGAAATTATTCAAGTGAGGGACCACAGACCATGTGATGGTCCATGAAGTGTCACACGGGCCGTGTAGTTGGCATCAGCCATGTCGAAGCCTGTTTTCCTATTTCAAGTAAGATTAGGTTTTATTTTGTATATACATACTTGTTTATTCTATTTTTCATTATTATTAACTTTTGGAGAGAGAATTTAAGAGGAGAACATAAATTTTGAGAAAAATTCAGTAAATCCATGGGTTTTAAATTGTCAGTTCATGATTGTAATATGTGGATTCATTGTTTCTTTAATTTTAAGTTCTTTCTATGCTTTCTTTATTTGTTTATAACATGATTTCATTAATTATTCCAAGCTAAACCCACAACTAGAGTTGTTGGAACCATGATAACCTGCTAAGATAGGAAAATTTGGGTAAAAATCGGGATTGATTGTTGTATGCATCATAGTATTCTTCAGTTTAACTTTTTCCTTAATGAGTTGACGCATTAGGGTATGCTTGTACTCATTACATGCCCAAAAGGGATGTACTGATTAGGAAAAGAATTCTATGACAGAAATCGAGGTTATTAACCTAGTCTAAGTGTTTGATTCTAGAAGGTGAGATCATCCTGGGGTTTATAGCAAGGGGTAAAAAGTATACGTTCTGAGACCGGAAGGTAACGAATGAAATGCGCCTAAGAAGGACCGTAAGGTGAATTAGGTGTTAACCAACTTGTTTAACTCTATGTACACAATCATGATTGGTATATTCCCTAAGTTTGACTATCGAGTTGGGTGTCATAGGGACCACAATCCTAGCTTCACAATCAATTGTTGAAATCCAGTAATTGTTGTTCGTTAGTTATTAGAATATCTTTGCAAGTTAGTTTTTAACCACAAAACCCCCCATTTATCTTATGCACCTTTGTTTTGAAAATAGTTATTACATCTGGAACTAAGTGTTAATAGATATATTCTCATGCATTCCCTGTGAAATCGACCCTAACTCTCATTGGATTCTATATTTGATTAACGACCGCTTTACTCTTCAGTTGGAGTGTAAGTTTGGGCGTATCAAATTTATGCACCATTTTCGGGGAGGTTATGGATCTACTAAGGCAATCGTCCTACCTCTACTGCCTCCTGGTGTGAAATTCATTATCACTAGCACTATGCTATAGATGCTCAAGTTGAAGGGTTTGTTCATCGGGTAGGCACATGAGGATGTAAACTAGTACATCATGAATTTTATGGCCACTAGCCAGTCATCAGAAATTCTAAGGGTTATTCAGCAGGCCATCCGGTTGAGGCTGTTTCCATTGTCTTTGTCTGGTGAGGCAACAAAGTGGTTCAATGAGCTTCCACATGATTATATTCTTATATGTAAAGAGTTGAAAGAAGCATTTTTAGAGAGATTCTACCCCACATCTGCGAAACTGAAGTTAAAAGATGAGATTGGGGCTCATAGGCAGCTAGCTACCAACTGAAGCCTTATATAAGAATTGGGAGAGGTTCAAACCATAACCTCACAAATGAGCACTTGAAAGAAGTCTTTTACAGATTCTGCAATTTCATCACCAAGCTTATTGTTGATGTTGCTTATGGGGGATCATATATGGCCAGGACCGTTTTTGATATCGTGGTGATCTTGGATCAAATAGCCAAGAATAGCAGGGCATGGTATACCAGAGATGGAGACTGCTCAGGGTTCATTGTTGGGATGATTACAGAACAAAGGAAGAAAGAAGAGGAATGGGACCAGGATATGGCACACATGCGAACCCAGATAGACTTACTGACTAAAGGATTATGGGGTGGAGGACTGGAAAAGGTGAAATCAGTTAATGTTGTGGCCAGGTATGATGATGCAGCTTTTGATTTTGATAAAGAGGCTAAGCTTCTGAGCAGCCAGGGAGGTTTCCGGACATTCAACTCTGGAAACCAAGGTCGGAACTATGGGCGTGATAACTACTATGATCGACCAAGAGCTAGAAACACCGGAAGCTGGCAGAACAGAGATAACTATATAAATGAACGGCTAGGAGCATATGTGCCTCCCATGAACAAGGAGCGTCAGAATAGTGAGGGTAGCACCTCTAAGTTAGAAGAGATGATGGCCAAGATGCTTAACAAGGTTAAATCTAAAGAATGTGGAGTGAGGGACATCCAAGGTAAGATGACTAGCATTCATCAATTGGTAGACTAGCACTCCACCTTCATTAAGCAGTGAGAGCAGCAGATGGGCTAGCTATCAGCTTCATTGAACCAGAGGAAGGTCGAGGCCCTTCCTAGTGATATGATTCAGAATCCAAAAAATGATGGTCACTGCATGGCTATGACCACACAGAGTAGTAAGGTACTCCCTGACCAAATTCTAACTATTGATGCAGGTGCAGTTAAAGTGGATAGTAAGGCATCTAACACCAGTCAGAAACATGCGGAAGAGGTAGTCAAAGAAGCATAGGTGGTACCTGATGATGTTGAGGTCACTAAGGACCCTAGGGAGTCTGACAAGCCAGCCTCACAGCCTTTGCTAGCTATTCCTAAGCCGTCACCACCATTCCCACAAAGGTTGAGGCAGAAAGCAGAGAATGGCAAGTTCCAAAAGTTCTTGGAAATGCTGAAAGAGTTATTAGTAAACATCCTTTTAGTGGAAGAACTTGAGCAGATGTCGGGTTAGGCTAAGTTCATCAAGGACTTAGTGATTAAGAAGTGGAAAATTATAGATGAGTCGGCAAGTAACATCCATCATTGTAGTGTTATGTCTATAAGATCACTGGTTGAGAAGAAGGAAGATCCAGGAGCCTTAACTATCCGGTGCACTATTGAGGCTTATGACTTTGCACGGGCTCTCTGTGACTAGGGTGCTAGCATAAACTTGATGCCACTGGCAGTTTACAAATAGTTGGGCTTAGGATCCCCCACACCCACTACTATGTGGTTGCTCATGGCAGACAGGTCTGTTAAGAGACCTGTGGGGATTTTATGTGATGTGCTAGTTAAGTTGGGCAGGTTCATATTTCCAACAGACTTTGTTATTCTAGACTGCTAGGTTTATTTTAAGGTCGCTGTCATTCTTGGAAGACCATTTCTGGCTACTGATAGGGCGTTGGTAGATGTGGAACGCGAAGAACTAACTTTCAAATTAAACTCTGAGAAGGTGAAGTTTAACGTGTGTGCTTCCATAAAAAGGCCTAGAGAGGTTGCAGTGATGTCAATCATCGACGTCGATGAGACCTACTTTTATAAAGTTCCAATTGAGAAAGAGATGAGCGTAGAAGCATTAGCAGTTGTGATCATGAACTTCCCTGATGAAGGTGTGAATGACTATAGGGACATTATACAAGCTTTGCAGAGCAGGGGAGCAAGACCCTATGTTCCCATAAAATTGGACTTGGACTTACAAAACAAACCATCTCCACTAGCTAAGTCATATGTCGAACAACCTCCCACTTTAGAGCTCAAAACACTGCCACAACACTTGAGGTATGAATTTCTAGGCACTAATAACACTCTTCTCATGATTATGACAAAAAGTTTATAAGAGAGCCAGATGATGGCATTGTTGGAAATTCTCCAAAAGTTCAAAAAGTCCGTTGGATGGTCCATTACAGATATTATGGGGATTCCACCGGGAATATGCACACACAAAATCAAGTTGGAAGATAATTGTGTGCCTAGCATTGAACACCAGCGCCGGTTAAATCTGCCTACACAAAAGGTCATAAAGAAAGGGATTAACAAGTGGTTAGACGCAGGGGTTATATACCCAATCTCTGACAGTCGATGGGTTAGCCTGGTGCAGTGTGTGCCTAAGAAAAGCGGCATAACAATGGTCGCCAATAACAAGAATGAGTTAGTTCCATCGCAACCTGTCACTGGCTGGCGAGCATGCATGGACTACCAACAGTTAAACAGATTGACTTTGAAGGATTATTTTCCCATGCCCTTCATGGACCAAATGTTAGATCGATTGGCAGGCTGAGGGTGGTACTGTTTCCTAGATCGGTATTCAGGCTATAATCATATATCTATAGCTCCCGAGGATCAAGATAATACCACTTTCAATTGTTCGTATGGGACTTTCATGTTTAGGCAGATGCCCTTTGGGTTATGTAATGCCCCATCCACTTTCAAGCGGTATATGATGTCCATATTCTCCGACATGGTTAAGGACACCCTTGAGGTATTTATGGATGATTTCTCTATAGTGGATAAATCTTTTGATGATTGTCTTTTAAACCTTATCAGGGCAATACAGCGTTGTGAGGAGTAAAACCTGGTTTTGAACTGGGAAAAGTACCACTTCATGATCAAGGAAGGGATAACCCTCGGCCACAAGATCTCGGAAAGGGACATAGGGGTACATAAGGTGAAGATTGAGGTATTAGAAAATTTCTGCCTCTTAGCTCTATAAAAGAGGATCAATGTTTTTTGGTACACGTGGGTTTCTATCGTCGGTTCATCAAAGATTTCTCAAAAATTGCACACCCATTGTGTAAGCTATTAGAGAAAGATGTTAAGTTCCATTTTGATGAAAGTTGTCTGTAAGCCTTTGTGACCCTGAAGAAAAAGTTTATCTTTGTGCCTATAGTAGTTGCTCCCGACTGGTCAGCCCTGTTTGGAGAAAATATGTGACACCAGTGGAATTGTTGTGGGCGTTGTTCATGGCCAGAATCACTACAATGAGGCCCAAAGGAATTACACTGTGATTGAGCAGGAGCTATTGGTTGTAGTATATGCATTTGTCAGGCCTACCTTTTGGGCACAAAGGTTATTGTGCATACTGATCATGCAGACTTGAGATACTTCATGGCTAATAAAGATGTCAAGCCAAGATTGATCAGGTGGGTCCTTCTGCTGTAAGAGTTTGACTTTGAGGTCTGAGATAGAAAAGGGACTAAAAATCAGGTAGCAAACCATTATCCAGGCTGAAGGACGAGTCCCGAGGAAATGATTTGTTGACCATTGCTGATTCATTTCCTGATGAGCAGGTATTAGTCGCTTTTGTTGACTTAATTCCTTGGTTTGCTAATTTTGCAAACTATTTGGTGAGTGACCTCATGCCTGAGGGCCTAACCTTTCACCAGAAGAAAAAGTTTCTTCATGATGTGCACAGATACTTTTGGGATAAGTCGTTATTGTTCCGCACATGTGCTGATGGGATTATTCGGTGGTGCATCCCTGTGAAGAAGATGATGAGTGTCATAGTGACCTTCCACTCCTTCCCAGTGGGAGGCCATCATGGTACTGCCAAGACCGTCAATAAAATACTGCAATGTGGGTACAATTGGCCCACCATTTATAGAGACACCCATGACTTGGTGCAGGGATGTGATCAATGCCAGTGCCAGGGCTTCATCTCTAGACGTCAGGAGATTCCTATGACACCAATTCTTAAGGTGGAGATATTTGACATCTGGGGCATTGACTTTATGGGACCATTTTTAAGTTCCTATGGCATGAGGTATATCTTGATGGCAATGGATTACGTCTCAAAGTGGGTAGAGGCAGTGGCATTGCCAAATAATGAGTGCAAAAGCGTGGTCTAATTTTTTAGGCAAAATATCTTTTCCATATTAGAACTATCATCAGTGATGGGGGAACTCACTTCTCTAACAAGATCTTCCGTACTGGATTGGCCCTGCAAAGTTGCTCAGATATTCCCCCATGGTGCACTAGAGCTAGAATCTGAAATTGGGCATAGGTTCAAAGTCAATGGTCAACGGGTTAAGAAATATTTGGGTGTTGCTGCTGAAATCTCCGTAGTGGAGGAAGTGCACCTTGACGAAGTCTGAGTAGTCAAGAAGTCATGTCGTGCTGTTACGTTAAATCAAGCGCTTCATGGGAGGTAATCCATGATTTGCATATAAAAATAATAATAATAATCTTAGTATTATTGATGTCATTAGTTGTTGTTTTTGTAGTCGCAGGTACACGTAGGTATTATTGGTAAGTCCGTGAAGGTGTCCATGATGGGCGTCACGCGCATAGAAGCTCAAAATGGGAAATTATGGGTGAAGGTAAATTCCATGGGTCATTACACGAATCACGTGTCACCATACAGACTATAAGATGGACTATGTAGCACATATCTAGGTGAGTACTTGAAATTCTCCAAGTGGCACCAAACGGACAAACCAAACTGACCATGTGACATCACACGGGCTGTGAGGCCATCTGTGAGAAGTGAAAATCACTACACCAAACAAGGGTCATCAAACGGGAGGCCAAATGGACCGTGTCAAGTGTCACGGTCCGTGTGGCTGACCGTGGAGGAGGGATTGACCAATTTTGACTGGTCAAAATTGACCCTATTTAAAACCCCACATGCGCCATTTCCCATTTTTCACACTTCTCTCATTCCTCTCACACCCACCCTCTCAAATCTACCCAAATCTTTCTTCTTCACCACGAAGGGAAGCTTCCTCTCACAATTCGTAGAGAAATCCTTGGTTTAGGCCTTCAATTCCTTAGCACACTATCATCCTTCATCCAAGTAAGTGGAATTATCTTCTTCTTTTAGTGAGGATAGTAGTTGTATGCGACTAATTTTGCTGAAAATTGTATATCTAACTAGGAAATTATGATATGGCATGGTAGATTGAGTAGGGTAATGTGTTAGTGGTGAGAAATTTCCATTGTTGGCCCCTAGAAGGTTCTCCCATGGATTTGAAGAAAATGTAAGGTGTTCTTGTTGCTTTGTTGTAGAAATCATAGGTTCATCACATGAAATAGGTGTTTAATGGTACAATGAACCTGATTCATATGCAAAATCACTAGATCTTCTTGGTGGGTGTCAGATGTTTTTCAAGGTTGCTCCCCACCATGCCCGTCATGGGTCGTGTGTCTTCAACCAAAACCGTGTAGTGGTCCATTGTGCGAGCCTGTACGGAAATTTTCCAAGTTCCTTCCCATGGCACCTCACACAACCCGTGTGACCTCTCACGGTTCTTGTGAGGTCTCATCCAGCAAGTTCCTACATGGCACGCCCCAAGGCAGGTCAAACAGACCACCTCATGACACATGTCACGTTACACGATCCATGTAGGGGTCCTATCTAGCCATGTTCTATGTTGGTTCATATTTTGCTTAGATAGCGTGTGATTTTATTTTGTGTACCCTAATTTAGTATAATTTCCCTATGATAGACTGGGTGATGCCACTCTTAAGGGTTATATTTACTTGTTATGCCGCAAGAAAGTCTGAGTACCCATTAGCGTGTCATCCAATAAGTCCGGAAGTGTTTACCGTGTCTTTGCTTTGTTGCCTGCAAGTATCATGGCACCACGTTGAAAGTCTGAGGCACCCAGAAAGGAGCTCGGGTCACGTCTGCATGATTCCCCAACTGAGTCTTCCATCCATAAGGCATGTAATGGCTCGGGTAATGATTCCTCTGAGGGGTCCAAGGTGCGTTATACAGGGAACGTCTCACCTCACTCACATCGCACCACGCGGGCTCAAGAAGCACATCAGGCCTTGGCCCCCTAGTTTGAAGAGGGGGTCCGACATGCAGGAGGGTAGGAGGATGAGGCTTCCCCGAATTATGAACAGGAGGATCTGAAGGCCCCCAACAGTATGATGGCACCAACAAGGTCAAGCACTGGGACAGCGACGATGAGGACATCCATTATGCTATCTCCCAGACTCCAAATGATCATTCTTTTTCTTAGAGCTCAGTGGACCATCCCGAGAGCCAAGGAAATATTTTCTCAGGGACTCACTAAAGGCTCCAAGGGGTTCCAGCGAAGGGTTATTATGCCAGAGGTTTGAGTATTGACGGAGCAACTGGATGCGGTGACAGAGATTAAAGCTATATTTGATTTCCACCAGTTTGGGTTGATGGCCTAGAAACTAGGATTCTATGGGTTAGCCATTAATCAGGAGTTCTACTCATCATATACAGCTGACCTGATGAACTTTGTAGCGGTTGTGTAACAATCTAAAAAAATTTAAAATCTACTTATAGTTGGAATTCTATGATGTAATACAAGCTATGGTTGAGTTTTGGTGGCCACGGGTCAAGTTTAAGTGGCCGAATGCAAATTGGGCTAGTAAGTGGCATAGAGGGACAGTTTCGGCAGTGTACTTCAAACAGTCATAACTTTTGATGTGGGATGAACCATGTGATATACTACATATAAAATTGAAGCTCATTGAGTTAGCTTTGCAACACAAGTAGTTTCACTAAATTTGGAGTTCGGGTAAGGGCGATATGGCCAAACAGTGAAACTATCTGAAATTCAGAAGCCATTGGAGATAGGCTTAGAAAAATGCTCAAGGATATTTACACGGACCGTGAAACTTTGCACGTTCCGTCTAGTGCCTCGTAGGATGTCACAGTGAGCTTGAAGAGGCCTGGAACCACCCCTAAGCCAAGTGTAAGTCAACGGACCCTTGGACGGTCTGTTTGACACTAAACGGTTCGTCCACTGTCCCGTGAAGGTGGAAAGTGGCTAGGACAGGGGCTTGGCCATGGTTTTGAGGTTAAAGGAGGTCATACGGTGCCTTGCACGGGACATATCACCTTGGATGGTCTGTTTAGTTGCTCGTCAAGTGTAACAGAAAGTCCTACGAAAGTTAGCGCTAACGAAATGGCTAAGGGAGGTTGGACGGTCAGTTGAACGGACCGTTCACAGTTGAACGGGCACTGTAGCTCCGTTTGACACTACTTAGTTCTAGAAAGTTGCGTTTTATTAATGGTATTTTCGTGATTTAATATTTCCTTAAGCCCTTTTTTGGTCCCCTAAGGTCCCCTAAACCCCTAAAACATTCCCCAAACCCTTATTCATCCATTCAAACTCTCCTATACACTCTCTTAATATCCTAAGGCTCTCTTGACCTCCAGTGAAGCTAGCTTGTAGAATTTGGGGAAGAAGACTTGATTAAGTTTGATCTTGTGGATTAGTTGCTTGAGTTAAGGTA
>JBCEWC010017724.1:0-12340 GCA_038996855.1 Solanum aculeatissimum
TTTATAGATACTATATTAGACTCCTTTTCCAACTAGGATACTATAATATAATCCTTTTCCAAGTAGGATTCTATATATTATTGTTATTCCTATTCCTATTCTAAGTAGGATTGCATTTACCTATTCCTACTCTAACAGTGTCATTATATTTCAGAATCTAAAAAATTTAGGAGACCTTCCCTATTTCATGTTTCTCAACCTCCTATATGGAGAGTGTTCTCATATCTTGTCAACAATCAATTTCAGTAAAACCTTTTCACTTCCAATGGGTAGAGTGAATTATTATTAGTTTCTTTGACAACACTTAAAAATTCAATCACTAAAGATAGCTCATACTACCAGCATATAGTAAAAAGGACTCAAAAAAAAAAAAACGAAGGTAGCACAATCTCTTTGCAGATTATCCAAAGAGAAGCCAAACATTACCAAGCTCACCACAAACTATACCAGTTTTCACCTCTTAACAGTGCTCTTCTGTTGCTTTTTTTCCAATTTTGTCTGATTAATTTAGAGAATATGGATACACTGGGACTTGGAAATAGGCTGTTAAATCCTCACCATTTTAAGTATTGAAAAGATTATGTATAGTGAACTTGGGTATCCTTCAAATTTGAGTTTCCGTGATTTGCTACATTTTGATTCACTTAATTACCAAATGACCAGCCCGACTCGACTCTGGTAGACTTCTTCAGTCATTCGCTGATTTCTTGTGGCTTTTTGCTTCAGTGAGAAGGTGATATTTTCTGTGGATGAGCTTTCAGAAGTCAAAAGAGTTTCAATTGGACATCTTCGTCTTCTGGGCTTCAAGCCATTGAGCTGCTTAAAGGATTATCATAACCTGAAGCCAGCAACTTTTGTCTTTCCCAGTGATGAGGTGGTTTTTTCAATAATCCACCTGCATTTTTACTCTTTTGATTCAATATATGGTCATAGTTAAAGGTTATTCACAGTCATCAGGTGTCTTCATTCTCCAACAGTCTATGCTGGTTAATATTGATCCAACTGCTATTAGTGAATTTTTTTTATATAAAGCATTCATTAAAAAGTATGGCAGTTTTGTCAATATATCTTGCTGAGAGATAGGATATTGGATTGGATCATTTCGCCTTTAAAATTACATCTGGAAATGAGTCAGCTTCATTTGTGCCTTATTTCCACATTTCTATATCCATCTTCATGTCCATATGGCATAGTTAATCAAATTTAGCTTTAACAGCTTGCACTATGCAGTACCAATGGGTTTTTCTGATACAATTTTACCACTTTGAATCCATCACTCAGGAGTACCTTTCACCATCTTTAAAATTATGTCATTTCCATCATGATCAATTCTGTTGCTTCTCCTTGGTCCCTGCAGGAAGTGATTGGAAGCACTTGTCTTTTCGTTGCTCTCCACAGATCAATGTTACAGCTTAAGCGGTTAGTATGCCTGAGAATTTTGTTAATTTAATTAGCGAATAGGATTTAAGTAAATAGTAGGGACAAGTCCAGTTTTGCATATTTTGACCTGTTATCTAAATTTAGAATTGGCTGGATGCTCTCTTTCTTAGGGTGAAAGTCCATCCGTTCTACATTTGAACTTGGTTTTCACTTTTATTTTGGATCTCCATTTAAACTGTTTTGTCTATTTAATTATGAAAATGTGTCTCTAGCCTTTTGCCTTGAGTAAAATCCTGCAATTGTTTTGTTGTCTTCCTCTCCTTCTCATGTCACCCTGTTTTAGGTAGTTTGAAAAACTCTATCGGCATCCCACTGTGCTAATCTCGTTTGAAGTTGTGTATAGCTGCAATAGTGCTAGTTTGCTTTGATCTCAACCATTACGGAAGTGGCACATATTGCTGATTTTTGGACATTTTTCTGCTTGCCTTTTCGGGTTAAGATTAGTTTGCAATTGTTTTATTTTGCCTGGTGTAGAAATAAATTCATGATCATTCTGTTGCTGTGCTTTCTGAGTGTGGTGCTGTTTTGTGTTTGACTTTTAACTATTATTGCAGCTTTGCAGTTGCCTTCTATGGGAATTCAAGTCATCCTCAATTGGTTGCTCTTGTTGCACAAGTAAGATATCTTTTTCCCCTGCAAATCCTTTAGGATTATATGTAGAATAAAATGAAGAATTTCATGACTTTATTGACTTGCCCAGGAAGAAATAAGTTTTCTATTTTTTTTATGATACTTTGAAATTGTTAATTGAATGAAATTCTAATGGGTTATAAATTGACGTAAATGCTTTTATTTTAT
This sequence comes from Solanum aculeatissimum, assembly GCA_038996855.1. NCBI lineage: Eukaryota > Viridiplantae > Streptophyta > Magnoliopsida > Solanales > Solanaceae > Solanum > Solanum aculeatissimum. The sequence continues at coordinate 2,239 of JBCEWC010017724.1, forward strand.
TGGACCACTATCCATTCTGCCTATTTATGCACCTGTGATTGCTGGGATCAGTGTTTGCCATCACCTCTGACATTCACTTAAGGATGAGGAGTGTGATAGTGACACAACAATCCAAGTAAAAAATTTAATACAATCACTAAGAATATTCTTAATGACTTTATTGTTTGTGAAATTCAAGAGGCCTGTTAAGAACTATTAACTCGGACATTCTTAATTCTTGTGTGATAGTAATTTCAAAATCCTAAGAATTAAAAAACTTTCCTTCACTTTGGTAGCTTAACATGTAGCTTTCTTGTGTGTTTTGCCAATTTTCATTAGAGTTTCTTCTCTCTCTCTCTCTCTCTGTATGTGTTTAAAAAAATTCTCTTTACATATGATATTGGAGCCTCTACAATTTTGGTCAGGACTTAAGTAGCTTCCTCATGCTAGGCAAAGGTTTTTCCTTTCTCTTTGCCGAGTTCAGTATTCTCACCTCTCCTGTAGTCATGTTTTGCAAGACCCTGCCTTTTTTTGGGAGGACTGTTTTGGCGACACTACCTTTCTTTTTGATAAATAGTTTTTAAATATACCTTCTTTAATATGATGTTTCTCCTTCCCACTAACTTATGAACTAATATAAAATGCAAGTTCCTCTTACCTTGTAAAACTTTCGAGTGCATTCAAACTTAAAAAGGGCAGCCCAGTGCATTAAAGCTTGCGCTATGCACATGTCTCGGGAAAGGCCCGACCATAGTGGAAATTGGTTGGAGTAGCCTTTTTTGGTATATTCTTTTGTCTGTGAACTTGTGAATAATGGCAAAAACTTCTACCTGTTTTACATTTTCATGTTTTTTGATAAATGCAGGATGAAATAATGACTCCTGGTGGTCAAGTTGAGCCACCAGGGATGCATCTCATTTATCTTCCATATTCTGATGATATCCGACATGTTGAAGAGGCAGGCAGATTATGTCTCAAGTCCCAATTGATTTCTTTTTCTTTTGAAAAATAATGAAGTCTATATCTAACGAATGTGGTTGTACTTGCAGCTTCATACTGATCCTAATTCCGTGCCTCATGCCACTGACGACCAGATAAAGAAGGCCTCTTCTTTAGTGAGACGTATTGACCTCAAAGATTTTTCCGTGTGCCAATTTGCTAATCCTGGTAAGAAATCATAGTTGGGTAAGGGGATCAATTTTTTATGTTGCCACTATATATGCAATTTTTATCCAAATTGAAGCTTTTACAAGGCTCTCCGCTGTTATTAGAATTTGAAGGCTGGGCTGATAATTTTATGAGGTTGAAGCCTTTCTGGAGCTTGATGTTACAGTTGGGTCTGACTAACTGCTCCATCTATTTGTTGATTAAATGAAAAGTAATAAGTTCAATTATAGCCGGACATCCAAAAGAAGCAAAGTTCCTGATGTAATTTGTTAAACATTTCGAGGTGGTGTAAATTGCTGAATCTGCTTATAAACTTCAAAAAAAGGACTTTCAACACACGTCTTGCAAAGGCATTTAATTTCTTCTTCAGTGTTATCAAAAGCTATCACTTCTTCTCTTAAAGCAATTAAACAGATGCAAAGCAAAGGGTCATCGCTTCATACGTGAAATCATGTGCTTCAAAAGAATTTGCAGTTCAAACAATGACTTGCAGACTTATTTCATTGGAGACCCTCCCATTAACAAGCACTCGTAATTTCTACAGAACTGTATGACGTGGAGTGCCCCTTCCTTTTGTATTCTTACAAGATCTATTCTTGCAGCATTGCAGAGGCATTTTGCAGTATTAGAAGCTCTTGCACTTGATGAAGACGAGATGCCTGAACTTAAAGATGAGACTCTTCCAGATGAAGAAGGGATGGCCAGGTATTGACAGATTTCCTCCATCTTAGGTCCCTTCAGTCTGTGGTTTGGTCTCTTTGAGTTCTCAACTTGCCTCTAATGTTCAGAAAATTTGTTATTTTGAAATTTTCTTTGCTGGTATCCTGTTTGGGTGCAAAGGCCTGGTATTGTCAAAGCATTGGAAGAATTCAAGCTCTCTGTTTATGGAGAGAACTATGAGGAAGAGGTCTCAAATATTGAAGAAAAAGCTGACCCAACAAGGAAACGGAAAGCAAATGCTATGAGAGAATATGCTAATTATGACTGGGCTGACCTTGCAGATAATGGGAAGGTAAGCTTATGATGTTATGCTATATATTTTTGCCTCAGTTCCAGGCTTAATAAAAGATCCAAAACATAATCAATCTATAATTTACGAGGTGATGTGGTTTGCTTAGATAAATTAGTTTGAACAATTTGTGCTTCAAGTGAATGAGAAACTTTTAGTGAGATAGACACATCATAAACTTCCATTTTATTTGTATTTCACTTCTTTTTGTTGCGATATTGCAGTTGAAGGACTTGACAGTTGTAGAATTGAAGTATTACCTAAAAGCACATGATCTTCCAGTCACTGGAAAGAAAGAAGTCCTGATTAGTAGGATATTAACTCACATGGGTAAGTGAGTTATAACTATTTCAGATCTTGGCTGTTTGTCATAGTTTGTACAGAATGGTTGTCTTCTTTTGCAGCCTGTTGATTAGTTAGTCTTTCTTTCTATTTGAGACCTTTATGTCTTGGGTCTTGGCATCACTATGGAAATCAAGGCGTCTTGTTTCCTGTTGTTTCATGTATATGTAAAATTGTAGTGACTTGATCAAAGATGTAACTGGTGTATGAATGGGGTTGTATCGACTTGGTCAAGACTTCCATTTCCTGCATCTTGTCTAAACCCCTTTCTAATTGCTGCAGTATTAGAAATATGGGAGTACATGTTTTTTTGCTTATAGTGGCAACATGCTTGGTCCAACTCGTGACAAATGGGTTCCAAATCATTGCATTTTGAGAGGAAATTTAGTATCAATCTCATTGAAATCATTGATTTACGCCCTATTACTTCGAACTTGGCTTGTATTTCTCTTACGCCAAAATTATTATGCTTGCGTGAAGAGATAAAAGTTAATATCCATGACTAAATCATGCCAAAAGGGAGATAATAACGTACGCAGCCAGTTTGAAGAGGATAAATATATATAATCATTCATATACTCAAATGATAAGTACTAACTGTAATGTGAAATATTAAATTTCCTTTTTTGGTACATATGACACACTACTTCTTGAATAGATGACCAACCAGCTTAAATTTTACATCATGTAATTTTAAGGAAATGAACTTCCACACGATAATGGGCAGTATGAACTCTAAAACTGATAAAACTGATCAACAAGTATATCAGGAGCTTTACAAGATAATCTGGTAACGTAACTATGTTTTCTTAGAGGCCCTGCGCATAATTGATCTCTCCCAGCTATGCCTGATGGTTGAAAAGAGAGCTGTAAGAAAAAATTGAAAGATGTCATGAACCATGGAAGAGCTCCATGATAAATACCTCTGAGATGACCTCCCTTTAAGCCTTTGGTTCAGAGAAACTTGGATGTTCAAGATATAGCTGAACACCTAGAGGTTCACTACTCATGGATTTTATAGGAGTTATAAGAGGTGCTTGCTGCCACTGCTGGGTATCTGTTGGGACCCAAATTTCGGCATCTTTGCTGGTACCACTCTGTGGGAGAGAGCGGAAGTAAGCTGTTATCTCCCACCTGCAATCTATCAAAGAAAACAAGTTGAGGAACCCACTTTTAGTTCTCACAAAGACTAATTGTGAATGCCAATGACTGATGTGTCAAGTTGTGGATAAACAAAAAGAACTTTTCATCCTTTAAATCCTGTAAACTGACAACTACTGCCTGACAATGCGTTTATAAGCAAAATATTTGCTACAATACATAACCATTAGCCAAGCAAACCACATTTGTTTAACAAAATATTCGTCTGCCATTGAAGTCGATTATAAACTTGTAGGAGCCTTTGAAATAGTTTTTTGTTGATTCAAAGTCCCAGATTCAATATTAATCAATTTGTACAAAAGACATGATACGGTATAAGATTCAGCCATGTCAAAATTCACGTTGCTGTAGATGCTAGCATAGTGTATGATACTAATATATGCTGTTTGGCTAAACAAATTCGACTAAGGTTGCTTTAGTGGGATCTCATGTCATAGGTATAAAAGGTTCTTCTCTATTAAAATGTTCCGTTCACCTTATGCTTCCATTGTCCCTCATAGGAAAAAAAATAATCTATTTTCCCTTGTCTACTCTATTTGGCTAAAATAATAAAGTGACTAGAGTGGTATGTCACAGGGATAAAGTGTCACCTAAAATGATAAATTCAGCACAAAGGGTCTATAGAATTCATTTCCCTCTCCCTTGGATAGTTAAAGTCTTAAGTACATCTAATGTCATTAAAAGAATATTTATATAGCGCTTAATATAAAGTTCCTAATTAGCTTACCTGGTGGAAGAACTTTCATCAATGATTGTGACAAAGGAAGCTTGATCAAAAATGATTTAAGAGAGAACTCCAGATCAGCTTCCTCTAACTTCAAACCAAAGGATTGGTTCACATTTATCTTGAAAACAAATCTCTCAATAGGTACGTTGTTGCTATCAGAAAAAATCACCGCCATTCTCTCAACTAAATCCTGTGGGAAAAGAAACATGATTACTTGGAAGAATGATGATAGCACAAATATAACAGCCTATAGGCCAATCTTTCATTTCCCTTGGGAAATCAATAGATTTGTCCGATAAACAAGATAAAAAATTGTTAAAAGTTCAAGGACACAGCAAAAAGTTCATCTATTTTTTTCCCCGAGGGGAAACCGGGATGATGTGGCAAGAGGAAGGGGAAGTTGAAATATCTATTCGCACATTAGCTCAAGTACCCAAGATGAGCAATTAACTATTATGGACCAGTTGAAAAGGAATATAATATACCTTTTGTATAAAAGGAAGAAGTCCATTGACAGAAGAATGGATATATTGTTGAAGCTCCGGGTGTCTAGCTCTTTGAACCACAACATTCATGTAACGCCGCCTTTCAAATGCCGCTTCATAGAACAAGATCCACAATTCAGATGTTTTCTAGCTTAAGCAGTAAAATAGAGCTCTGAATTTCTGCTAATTTTTCTTTTACCACTTGGGTAAACTCCTTTGAGGAATACAACTGACGTAATGGCAACTTCTAAGAATTCTACAAGAATCTGGGCAGTTTCACCTGCAATTTCACAAAGAAGATAGCCTCTCTCAACAACATACCCAGTGTAATCCCACATGCAGGGTCAAATAATGAGCAAAGGAAGTTTCGAATCAGAAAATTAGAACCTTGATAAAAATATAACCAACCTTGTGGACTTCGATTGCGATCCATCAATCTCTCTTCGACTCCTATGGTTTCTGTAACTCTGTATTTTGCTCCAACATGTGAAGCAGTCCCACAATGAGTTCTCCCTCAGCCTATACACAAAGAAGACATTTCACATCGACCAAATAGGCTGCCTTTTTAAGGTTTGATGGTGTCGTAGTAAATGGGTTTCACCTCAAATTGGCTTACCTCAAGTTACTAGTAACAGATATTTGGAAGGATTATTTGGAAAGGTCTCAATGAGATCATTTCAGGACATAAATTTTGACGTGAAGCACAATTTTATAAGAACTAGGTAAGATTATGAATGGCTACTCTCAATCAATAAATTCCTTAACTTACTAGAATTAACAACTAAGAATGATAATATGTTAAAAAGCTTCTTAAAGAAAATTGATATTTTCATCTCTAGACAATATAAAACAACCAAGTTAAACAAATAATGACCTTTGAAATTGTCAAAGTTTGGATCAAAGAACCAGATAGTAACTAAGATATCCTTAATATGAACACTCGTGAACATTTAAGGCCTTCAGAAAACAGCTTCTTTTATAATACAGTAATGCGATTTTTATTGCTGCCAGCAGTGCAGCTTCCAGGGAATACAGAAACTTCTTTATGACCTATAAAAAAAGTTAAACAGAATGCCAACTACAATTAGGATTAAGGCAGATAAATAAAAAATATTTTGACATAAAACAGACAAGGAATCCAAAAAACAATTTTTAGGGAAAATTCAAACTAACAGTTGGTTGATCTCCAGGATTGTTCTAACTTCTCATGACATTCAAGTTCACACCATCTCTCTTTCTTTCAGCATGCCTCTAGGCTTTAAAATTCCAACTTATATGATTGATTCAGTATTTAATCGTTTTCAACATAGAATTGAATCAAAAAGCAGTTCTACTGCCAATATCTTGACCATTGGTATTACTGATTAAGACCCATGAGAAACAGGGTAAAAAGGACAGAATACAGTGTCAATCAATGTTCTGATTAAATAAACTATGTCAGAGCACTGATACATGAATCAATCTCTCTTCTTCCTGTAAGTGCTATAAATTTATCCCTAAACGATAACAAAGGGCATTTACAGATCAAATTAGACCCATCATAAGCCTCTTTAAGTATCACAGTACTCCTGACACCTTTATTAGTGATGTAGAATATACCGTGATGTTTGATTAAGCAAAGCAAAAGTCTAGCTGGTAACCGTAACTCGGAATGAAATGCATCTATTTGAGCGGATGTCAATCGCTTTTCCATAGTCAAACTGAGGAGCTCGTGAAGCACTGCTACTACTCTCTTTTGAGCTTTGGGATCAGCAAGTTCAAATCTTTTAGCATTCAAGTATGGAGAAGGGAACTCCATCTTCTGCCACTTCTGTACTTCCTTAAGGTAGTTCATGTTTGGCCTAAATCCTGCAGGATAACGCATTTGAAACACGAAGGGACCAAAATAGTTTCCATCTTTCAATATTCTAGCCTTCTCTTTTGAAGTCGGAACCCCTTCACACGCCAACCTTTCCTCCCGGGCAGTGACAGCTAGAAAAGAATCCCAATTTTCCAACTGAAGGGAAGTTCTTCCATTCACATCTTTCACTGAGAAAAATTGTGGGTATTTTGGAATCAGCGACTGCCTGAAGTCACTAGGCAAGCCCAAATCATTCTCAATCAGTTGAATGGTTTCCAGTGGCAATGTGCAATCAACCGACAACATTAACAATTTCCTTAGATTCTTGACCAAAATAGGTTCCATTTGCACTCTTGCTTCATCTTCTTCTAGTGCAATTTTTTCAGCCTTTTCAGTCAGCATAACCATTGGTGGAGTTCTATCACCACCGGTGACACGGAAAATCGAAGGATATTTCTCAATTATACCCATGAAATTCCACTTTTGCACAAATCCAACTTCTTTCTCAAGGTCTCTAAGAAGGAGGCCTTGGTTTTTCTGTGATTGTATTATGGATTTTAAGCGTAAAATCAGTGATGGTTTCTTCTGAAGCTCCATGACTCTGTCTAGATCATTTACTCTATAGTATGTTTTCTTCTTAGGTCTCCTCCCTCCACTGGTTTTGAACATAATTTGTATCCACCTATGTCCTACTTTCACAGATGGCAATGGATGGCACGATCTTTGCCTTCCATTGACTGTAAACCAATGTCGAGACTCAATTAGCGAGAAGACCATCACACGTTTCTGCATCTGGAAAAGAACAGAGACGCGTGCAGTTCAGCTTAAACATTAGAAGCGTAATAAGATTTTGGAGAAACGAACTGTTTTCTCTTAAACGAAAACTACAAACAGAGGAGGACCCAAGACTTGAAATTTGTGGGTTCACACCCATCTCAAATAAAAAAAAAAGATACAAAATAAAGGCCTACATGTGGTGACCAATGGATTTGAACCTGAGCACCAAGAGGGCAACAAAGCTTAAAAGATTACTTTTTTGCCACTACCTAACATCCCCAAGCAGTTTCTCTTATATATTTACTGGATTTTTCAATACAAACACTTGGGTTCCTGAGAAACCCCTTCAATACCCTAAATCCTCCCCTGAGTCTACAAACAGGAAACTGATCTAGACAGAGTCATTGAGCTTGAGCTATATATGACCCATAAAAAGGACAAATTTCTCGATTATTACTACTTAAACACAGATTAGTGCTGTACTATAACAAATTCATGCTTTAAATTTGTGAAAAAAATTCAAAACGAACTAATACAATGGAATCGAAGCTCTTCAAATAGTGAGAGCAAACACATCATTAAAAAAAACAAAAACAATTCACTAGAATTCATGGTTCACTAAATATACTCAAATTGCAAGGATTTTGGTCAAATTAGAGAGAAATCGAAGAGAAAAGGAGAAACTTACAAGAGCGCAGCAGAGCAGTAAGGCGAATGAAAATGGTTCATTTGTTTTTTCAGGTTCAACTTTGCGTTTTATACTAATCATAATCTAAAGGCAAGAAGGGGTAAAATTGGAAATTTATTCGCGAACAATTTTTTATTTTATTTTAAAAAAAAAACCTTTGTCTTTTACTCTGACTTCATAAATTTGAAATAAAATAAAAATATTTGAAATTTATGATCAAAAACTTACTTAAATATGTGGAGTTTAAGTATCTCGCTGTGGATTCATTAATAACAAGGGCATATATGAGTCGGTTTACTAACATGGAGGGTGTAAATGAATCAGAGGTTTAATCGAAAGATGGTATTGAATAATTTCGAATAGCACAAGGATAACTTTGATTCTTTTCCTATTAATTAAACATAATATATAAGTCATTTCAAATATTGTATCTAATTATTCTTTCTAGTTAATTTTATAAAGATGGAGTTTGGATCAATTTGTAGACTTTTCAATTAATTCAAAGGATTTATATATATCAAAGTTAAAATGATGTAAATCAAACGACAAAAATAAAATAAAAATAAAATGAGATACAATAATTTAATGTGATTCGATCAATTAAATCATAATGAGCAATTTATTTTTGGAAAAGAATAATAAAAATGAGTTTACAGGTTTATTCAAACGGTGACAAAAACTTCTCCGTATAGAGGTTCATTCAAAAGGTCGCAAAAACTTCTCTCACAAATTCTCTCTAAACTGAACTCTCTGTGTTAGCCTACATGGCAGATGCTATAAACAACAACATATTTTGAGTGTGATTCCATAGAAAAGCTAGAATATATAAAAAAATTATTTTTATCCTATAGAGATAGAAGAATTATTTCTGATAGTTTCTTAGCTCAAATACCATAACTTAAAATAATTATCAAAAAGAAAATACGATAATAAAGAAAATATAACAACTAATAAGGGAATTAGAAGAAAACAACCTTAGAGGAATGATAGATACTAAAAAGTGATTTATTTTATTTCAAAAAAAAAGTTTTACATATATAACATTAATTATGCTAGATATATTTACAAAACTGTCTTTAAAGCATCTCTTTCCAAATAGTATGTTTTATTTACATAAAAAACAATTCAAAATCAGTGAAACTATACATAATTATATAATATAGTTATAGAAAATATACACTGTTATACAATGTATATTACTTATACATGAGCTATATACATTATGATACACAAATATACACTGACTATTCATGCCTATACAACGAGGGTTGAATGCTCAAAATTGTAACAAATAGCCAAAGGTCAGCCAAATGGTTACTTTTCATAATTAAAAAAAAGTGGACTATTTTTTATGTAAATAATTTTTCGCAGTAGCTTGAGGGCGTAATTATCCCTTGTTAGTTATAATGTGATTTATAAACAAAAGTTTAAATTTTCAAAAATATACAATCCAACATAAAATATTACATAACGCATCTTAATATAATATTATACAAATTATATCTGCGTAAATTCATACTATTTTGCTAGATTACACAAATTCTTTTGACATAATTTTTGTTTTTTACTTCATAACAATAAACACTCTTTATGTATATAATATGTGCATAGTCGTATATAACAAGTGTATATCTATATATTTCTTCTATAATACTTTAATACATGAATTCTCTAACCCAATGTGATCCCACAAGTTGGATCTGGAGAGGGTACGGTGTACACAAACCTTATTGTTCCTCATATACTCTCAGCTCAAGAAAACGAGTGGTTTCTCACCGTCTTCCAAACCTTATGTTAATGCCATCATTTGAGAAGCAGAGATTGTGTTATGGGCGGCAAAAGAAACATGATGAACTGACCCTTGAGACTACTTATCCAGGCCAGTCACTCTATGGATGTCTCCTCGATCCCAAGCACTTAAGCAGAC
>JBCEWC010017725.1:0-12340 GCA_038996855.1 Solanum aculeatissimum
TTGGCTTGTAATGTTGAATATTATGATTATGGCATGTTATGTTTTGAGCCTTGATTATGAGAAATGTTATTGATTATACTTATGACTTGATGTTGGGAGTTGTGATTGACTCGGTTGTTATGTGGAAAGTCCCATAATCCTGGTGTGCCCCCATAGTTTGAATCCTACCTACCTGTTCCCTAAGAGATAATTGCTATGTGCTATGTGAATCCATGTATCCTATTCCCGGCAACATCCCCATAGCTTGAGTCCAAATCCCCTATTCCCTTAGAGCTTATGTGCTATGGGTTTAGCTTCCGCGCTCTGATCCGATGATGTGTGTGATGATGCTACGATGGCTTGATCGAGGAATCTCGAGTTCTCCTTCTCCATGTCACATCTAGGACCCTATCCGGATTGTGACACCCCTAAGCCTATGTTTCAAGACAAGAAATTCCTATAGTGATCCTAATCCAAGTAGTCAAAGGTCATAGCCGGGATTATAGGCTCAAACATATGGTATTGGACATAGTGTTTTAATATTTATTATGAGTGTGAGTAAATTTGTGTAGTCCCAATCATTGAATTTGAAAATACTAGCATGAGTGAGACATGGGACTTCTTTGTGTTAAGGCACTTGCATTACACTGTTTATTCTTAGCTAGTTCAGTAATTATTGTGTAAATATGGTTACATTGCTTGTCATGGTTGCACTATCACATGTATTAATCTGTATTGGTTTGTTTGATGACTATCTGATATGCACTAATGTGTTGGTTTTGGTATCTGAGCTTGATTTTGAGATAATGTTTTCCAGTTGAATGAGGTCTGTGTGTTACTATACTGCTTATGTAGATTAAGTTTATCACTTGAGGACAACCAAAAATTTTAAGTTGAGGGTGTTGATGTGTTGTCAAAATACAACACTTTTGATTCTTAAAATATAGGATTTTATGTGTTCTTAAAGCGACATTTTTGGATTTGATGTGTTTTTATGTTTATTTTGCTTGATTATAGAGTTTTTTTCGTTTTGGGATGGAGTCTGCAAATTTCCAGCATTTTGGGAGAGTATGAGGCACTCTATGGGCCGTGGAGACATCCAAAAGCGGTAGAGTAGTTTTGTGGCCCAAATCCAGTGAAGGGCCTATTTTCAGATGTTTAGTCCATGATGGAATAAACGAGTCGTAGAAGTTGATACGAGTCGTGGATTGGCTTTGTGCCTAGAGGATCAGAGATGAATAGTTTCAGACAATGGGCTCAGACGAATCCCTATATAGGTTGTAAGTCTAAATATGGCCTGTAGAAATGTCTCATGAAATCGAGGGCCAATTTCCAAAGTTAAAGTCTACGAAGCCCCTACAAGGGCCGTGGAATCCCATAGAGCCGTAAACCCTTAAATGAAACTTGCAGACTCAGTTTTCCTATTTTATTTTGGATTTGATTTTTACTTAGTATAAATAGCGTTTTAGGTTTCTTTTATGTAGAGAGAGAGAGAGAGAGAGAGGCAGAACAACAGAGAAACACTTGTGAAAATCTCTTTGTGTGATTTTTACATTAATTTTATAGCATTGCGATTTCTTGAAGATTGGGATTTTTGCTCTTTAATTTTATTATCGTAAGTGATTAATTATTATATTCTTTAACATGATTAATTCATCTACCCTAATTGTGCTTAGTTAAATCAACAACTAGGATTGTGGAAACCATGAAGAACTGACAAGGTAAATCTGAATAATCCATAATTCTTAGAAGGTGTGCATGCATGTATTGATTATTTCTCTTTATTTTAATTGTTTTTAATGGGTGGCCAATGTTAGAACTCGTCTAGTGTTACTAACTATATCAAGGTAATAATGAATAGAAAAAAAGAATAATTAACAGGAGTCTATTTTTGTTTTCTCGTTTAGTCAACCAAACTGGATCAAGGGGAGGTTGTACTGGAATAATAGGTAAGGGTTAGTAATATCACACTTCAAAGATGGATCAAATCATGTAGTGATATTTACCTCTCACCTAGATCAAAGGGTTTGGTAAATCTCACTTACCGTTTTACATGCTACACACTAGAAAAGATTGTGATTATCAGATAAAGCCAAGTTAGGAAATCATGGGGAACACAATACCCTAGTTACTCGTTCTACTGGTTTTACATCATTTGCACTAGTATAGGTTTATTTTTCTGAAAGTTCATAACCCCCTCTTTTGGGAGATAAGTAGGTTAATCATCTCGAATTACTTGGAATTATCCTAAAGTCTACCATATTCCCGGTGGATTCAACCCTAACCTTGGTTAGGTTATTTATCTTGACAACAACTTTAACTTCCAGAAAGGAGGTGTAGCTTGGGTGACATCAGTGTGAAATGTGAAGGAAAGAGTGGAAAAGTTTAAAGGAATTTAATGTTGTTTGTAGAGTTTAAGGAGGATTAGTTACTATTATCCAAATTGTATCCTACCCTGCCCCAGGCTTACATTACAAGCCTAAAAATCTCTTTGAGATTTTCAACCGAATGAAGTTAAGGCAATATTGATTGAAAGTTTGGGCAAACCTATGGTGTGGCATTTGTATGCATGAGATGTTCTTTTGTTGAGTGTGAGTGTTTGGGTCCTTGCCCCTTGTTATTGTATATACTTATGTGTTTTGGGGACTTTCTTTCTTTTTGTGAGTACACACAAGTTGAAATAGATTGGTAATATTGATGTTTTTTAAAGTTTGAGTCAAGTGGAACTTGTTTAGTTGACTAGGAGTTTGAGTCATTTCTTGAAAAGTTGTGTTGTCACTTGAGCATCTCTAGAAGTAGATTTTGAATTGAAGAATGTGCTTTGAAAATTAGGGAGTTACTTGATGGACATTCACATACTTGTACTAATGTTTGGTACCAACCATTGTCATAGTCATGATTTAGTTGTTTGAAATGAGTTGGGATTGTGTGCTTAAATTGCTAGCCTCTTGAGTTTGGTTTTGATTTGCTTGAGGACAAACAAAGTCTTAAGTTGGGTGTGTTGATGAGTGTATAACATACACTCATTTCTTACCCTTTTCTTATGATTTTGTGTTGTTCATTTATTAACTTGAGGCTAATTATACTTTGAATGGTGTTTATTTCAGGTGCATATAATATAAATGCATTTTTGCTATGAAGAATGGAGAATGGAACTAAGTTGGAGAAAAAAGGAGTTGAACTTGAGAAAATGTGTACATGGCATCACAATACACTTTACGAATGTGAAACAGTGGATCATGAAGAGGCGCAAACGTACCTAGCACTTATGTGTAGGTGGAGCTTAGGGAGACAAACTTCTGCAATTGCGAAATGTTGAGGCACGAATAGGGAGGGTTAAATTAAGTTGAACTCCATGAACACAATCAAAGCTTCCCGAATGTGGAATACTTATGTGACCAACTTTGGGGCTTTTCAGGAATTTTTCCGTTTGAGTCCCAATTCAGATATACGCACACTCTTAGCCCTTGTATGTCAGATCGGAGAGAAGAGAACTTGAATTCCTTTATAGAACAAACACCTTTCAGAGAAGAAAATACACCGTAGTCTATATTTTAGTTTAGAGTGAAGATTTAGAACAAATTTTCTACAAATTCTTAAGTGGATTGAAGAGTATGAGCTTCACTTGTATTTATCGTTTAGTCATTATTTCTCTCCTTGTTCTTGAATACATATTTTATAGATTTAATTGAGTTTGGATGTTAATTTGTTTATGGGTATTGATTGAATCTCTTGCTTTCAGGCTTAGTTGATGATTTACTTGTAAATCAAGTGGGTTTCTTCCTAATTGTATTGATTTGATATAGTTAGTTGATGTGTGGGTTAATTCTTACCTTCATGTTTAACTTATGATTTGAGGTCGTGAACTTGAATCTAGCTTAGATATTAAGTTATTGCTTTAATTTGAGTAGTTGAAGTTGAGGGTTTGTGTGATTGTTATGGGTTATTGTGTTGAGGTCCTTAAAACGGACTCAACAACTATGGTTTTAGGAGGTTTCCTCATACGGTGCTCAAGACAAACATGTCTTTTGGTGGCTCACGTAAGAGGCCATAACAAGCTCTTGCAAAACACCACATTGTCGTAATTGAAGTGTGGTTACAAGCATCCTAGCCTAACCATAGAGTTAATTTGATGCTAAGTATGATCGATCTGCAGGGTTTTGATTGATTCCATATCCACTAACCCTGCTCCCTCGCTTGTTAAATCCTTGCCCCATATTCTCTTTGGAGCAGATTTAGCTTAGCTCTCCCCCCTAAGTAGTTAGACCTTGCTTGGTACTCACTATTCAAATTCGAATTAGTGTTTATTGGTCCTTTCTCGACTCAATTGCTGATAGATTGTTCCCTGTGGGATTCAACCCCAAATCTAATGTTGGGTAAATATGTCGACAACGATCATCCCTACTTCCTTTAGTGATGTAGGCTTGAATGTTATCAATCTCAAAAAGTGAGCAGTAAAATTGGGTACCTCGATCCAATATAATAGACATAGCAGACTATTTAATCTAACCAACTCCCGAATATATATCTTGGAAAAGTCCTCAGCATTGAAAGTAGTCTTCACCAGTAAGAAGTTAGTTGATTTGGTCATTCAATCAATGGTTACACAAATAGAGTCAAATTTCTTCCGGGTCTGGGAAAATCTAATTACGAAGTCTATATTCACATCCTTCCATTTCCAAGTAGGAATTTTAATGTCTTGGGTCAAATAACCAGACCTTTGGTGTTCCAACTTCACCTATTTACAATTAGGACACTCAGATACAAACTTAGCTATGTCCTTCTTCATACCATGCCATCAATACACTTCCTTCAAATACCAATACATCTTGGTGGATTCCAGATGTATAGAATAATAAGAGTTATGAGCCTCTTTCAAAATCACTTCTCTTAGACCATCAACATCTCGAACACACAACCAGTCTTGGTACCGAAGCACACCTACTTCCCCTTGAGAGGAAACATCATCGTTCTTTTCAGAAACAAGTTTGTTAAACTGAACTAAAGATGGGTCCAAGTCTTGTTTTTCCTTGACATCAATCGTCACAAAAGACTCAGTCCAATTCTAAATATGAATTCCACCATCATTAGAATCATCCAACCTCATACCCAATCTAGACAAACGGTGCACATCCCTTACCAACTCTTTCTTCTATTCGTAAACTTCAACCACACTACCTATAGATAGCATACTAAGAGCATCGACTACAATATTTGCCTTGCCGGAATGATATTGAACACTCATGTCATAGCCTTTAAGAAGCTCTAACCATCTCCTTTGCCTCAATTAAGATCCTTTTGAGTAAACATATATTGTAAGCTCTTGTGATCGTTGAATACATCGACATGAACCCCATATAGATAATGTCACAAAATCTTCAAATCAAACACCAAAGCAGCTAATTCAAGATCATGAGTCAAATAATTTTTTCATGCACCTTAAACTGTCTAGATACATAAACTATCACCTTACCATGTTGCATAAGAACACAACCCAAACCAATCCAAGAAGCATCACAATCCAACACAAACTCATCTTAAGCCATCCAGTAGAGTCAAAACTTAGGCCAATATATGCTGATCTTTCAAAGTCTTAAAACTCTTTTCACATTCATCTGAACATATGAACTTGGCCTTATTTTGAGTCAAATTTGTCAACGGTGAAGCAATAGATTTGAAACCCTCAATAAATCTCTGATAATAACTAGCTAGCCTAAGAAAACTTTGAATATCTAAAGGAGTCAACGGTCTTCACCAATTCTTCAAAACCTTAGTCTTCTTTGAATCATTTTTAATACCATCACCGGATACCACATGACCAAGAATAGCTTTAATACCATCACCGGATACCACATGACAAAGAAAAGCTACCTCATCCAACCAAAACTCACACTTAAGAAACATGGAAAATAATTGCTTCTCCCTCAAAGTCTAAAGAACTAATCTCAATTGATCCATATGCTCTTTTTCACTCTGGGAATAAATTAGGATATCATCAAGGAAGAAAACCATAAAAGTATCAAGGAATGACTTGAACACCTAATCATGTGTTCCATAAACAATGCTGGAGCATTAGTTAACCCAAAATATATCACCATGAACTTAGAATGCTAATATCTAGTTCAGAAATTCATATTAGGAATATCACACTCCCTTACCCTCAACTGATGATAGCCATAAAGAAGGTTAATATTCAAGAAATGAGTAGCTCTTTGAAGTTTGTGAAACAAGTTTTCAAATCCTTTGTAATATATATTTATTCTTGATTTTCACCTTATTCAACTGTCGATAGTCAATAAACATCCAAAGCGATCAATCATTCTTTATCACAAATAGCATAGGAGCACCCCAAGGTGATATACTTGGCCTAATAAATCGCTTCTCTAATAGATCTTTAAACTGATCCTTCAAATCCTATAATTCAACCAGTGTTGTATGCTAAGGAGGTATGGAAATAGGTTTTGTATAGGGAAGAAGATCTATGCAAAATTCTACTTTTCTTTCAAGAGTAATATCGAGTAAATATTTGGGAAAGACATCTAGAAACTCTTTAACCATCGAGACTGACGTAAGGGTAGGTGGCTCAGACTCAACATCGCTATCCCTCACTTTATGATCAGTACACCCCTTAGAGATCATTCTCCAGGCTAAGAGATAACAGATAAACCAACCTTTAAAAGCAGAGTCACTACCTTTCCACTCAAGAATATGCTCATTTAGACATTAGAACGTGACTCTTTTGGCATATTAAGCGTGCAACCAATCCATCCCGAGAATAATATCAAAATCAAACATCTCAAATTCTACATGATCACATGGAAGGACTTTATGCAAGACCGAAATAGCACAACCTCGATAGACTCTAAGAGACACAATAGGCTCACCCATGGGAGTGTAAACTAAGAATGGCTCCCTCAAAATTGTAGAAATCCATCCAAACTTAATATCAAAAAAAGGTGTCACAAAAGAGATATTTGGGATCAAGCAAACCATAAGCATCAAAATCAAAGACTTTTAATATACCAGTCATCACATCCGTAGTGTCCTCCACCTCTTACCTAGCATGTAGAGCATATAAATTGTTGTTGTGAGGAACACCACCTTGTAGGACCTTTGGATAACATTGACCACCAAAAATCATTTTGACTTGACCCTTGTTTGGAGTTTTAGGACAATCAACAATCTTGTCATCCATTTCACCACACCTATAGCAACCACATGTACCCCTCAAACATATACGTAGGTGATTCCTTCAACACTTGTCACACCTATTACATATTGGTCCAAATCCAACCTATGCCATGGGAGGAGGTACGCTGTCATTGGAAACCCTTGGATTTGAACCTTGGCCCTGTTTGAATCGACCCTTACCACCACCACTCCTAGAGTTATTGAACCCACCATCATAACAAGAATAAGAACTCTTAGAGCCCTTTATTATCCTCTCCTTCAATATGTTGAGAATATTTTATTAGCCTGGAAATCTCCATATTACGAAAAAGCCTAGATGTACGACATTCTTTTACAACCAAGTAAGAGATCTCCAAAATAAATTTGTGCATTCTTTCACGGGGTCAACTACCATAAAAGGAGCATACTTTGAGAGATTTGTAAATTTTAGGGCATACTCCCTCACACTCATTCCACCCTATTTGAGGTTGATAAACTTTGTTGTTTATCCCCCCTAAGCTCAAGAGGAATAAAATGATCCAAAAAAGAAAACTTGAATTCTTTACAACAAAACACATCATGACATGCTTTCTCAACCAACCATTGGGTGTACCACACATGGGCTACCCTTTTTGTCATGCCCCAAGCCTAGGTCCTAGGCATAACACCGCGAATGGAGATCTATAGGGAACCTCAAACAATCCTCTTAAGCATGCATTACACAACCTTGGTTGTTAAAGCATAATTAAAGCAAGTAGCACATAATTTCTAGGGGAGAGCAGGACTTTGGACTCATGCTATGGGGATGTTGTAAGGAAGAGGATTAGCATGGATCACATAGCAAATAAAAACTAAGGGGCGGGTATCACGATTCAGGAGTAAGGACTAGGCGTGACATGGTGATTAAGAACCCGAGAGTCCTCAAACAAGACTCTTAGCATCATTTTACACATCATTGGTTCGAAAGAGAGAGATTAGATAATAAACACATAATTCTAAGGGCTTGCGGAACTTTGGGCTCATGCTATGGGGATGTTGCCGGGGAAGGGATTTGCATAAATCACATAACAATCAACAAATAAGTTCTAAGTGGTGGGTAAGTATGACACATGCTATTTGGATAAGGAGGGGCTTGGGACATTCCACATAATCATATTTCCATTTATCATATCATAATAGCATAAACATACTCATCACACCCATTCATAATACATAATTATAGCATCTCAAGTATACACACAACATATACATACGGAAGACTCCATGATGTCTAATAATGCCTCTAGTCTAGATTAGAGTGGGGGCCAAGACATGTCCTGGGCTCACCCTCAAAGTAAAGATATATTCAACAAAGCATAAGAGCTAGATAGAAAGTGGATGTTATCCTTAGACCATAGGACTCACCACAATGATACTGAAAGATCCAAGCTAACTGTCAAGAAGTGGATAGATGTAGTCTCTGGTCCCTACATGGTTAGATCATGCAGGCAAAAAAGTATGCATTAGTACGTTTGAATGTACTAAATATCCGGGCCTACAACGCATATGAACATATATAACTTGTGAATCAATGTTAGATGACAAGGGCACATATATAGAAAGAAATACATAGTAAGGAAATCATAACAATATGCTTTAATCCATGATGCATGAATGCTTAGTCATATAAACATAAAGGGGATGGGACCTTAACCGACATAAGACCAAGTAAGCTATAACCTAGAACTCCGACGTCTACCTCATAACGAATAAAGAGGTGACCTACTTGCCAAAGGTACATCCTTTCTTAATCATCTCATAAGAGGTATAAACTTGACCCTATGTATGGACCCTTCGATATAGTCCATCCCGCCTCCAATCCCTCGGTGCTAAATCATCATCCCACAAGAATACATATATATATGCATATACATGCTTTTGAAAAGAGGATAAGTACTTTGAAATCATAACCATGCATAATTGGGCTTAAAGGCCAAATCACTTTCTTTACTTTAATGCATACATGAATCAAAAGTCAAATAATTCTTCATGACATACTTTCATGCATAGGAATAGCTCCATTCTATACATAGATATGAGAAAGGAGTATGGACCCTTGGGGATTGTCCACCCTGCCTCCAATATCAATTCTATGCTACTTTAAACATATAAATTTGGAGTAAACACCCATCATTTGCACAAAAATCCATATCAAAGATATAGTGTGATCACAACCTTGGCATGCCCATTCTTTACTTGAAAACATAGTCATAAACATCTTTGGAATTTAGCCCACATCATAACTTCATAAAATCCATGCTTATGAATGCAAATGCAATGAATGATGATAGAATAACATGGAAAATAGAGATTAGCATTTAAATCACCATAATAAGATAGATTCATTCTTAAATCATAATGAAATCCACAATTAAAACATAATACATACTACCCATGCTTGAATTAAAGACTTAAAGGGACATGCATAATTGAATCTTTATAATGTCAAGGCAAATCAAGATAATTGGACTTAAATCACTTTAAAATCATCAAATAAGTACAACCTATACTTTAAATTAATCAGATCAACAATAAATTTAAATGTCCATGTGTAAAGTATGCTTAAATTTCATAAAATCAAGTGAAAGAGTTTTGGGGTCTTTATGGTTGAAATAGGACCATGAATCAATTCCACCTACCTTGATTAACTAGAAGCTTTAGGAAGAAAATTGATTAAATAAAAAGTTCTCTTTGAATTCCAACTTGAACCTTCAACCCATACTTTAAAGAGAGCTTTAGATGAGAGAGTTTGAATATTTTAAGTGTTTGAAATGAATTTCATTGGGAATGAAGGTGTATAGGCTAATTCAAGTGTTTAGGAGGTCTTAGGAAAATTAAAATGACCTTAGGAAATCACCAAAATTACAATTAAATCATTAATGAAATGGGCATGAAAAAGTGGCCAGGGGTCGTCTAGATGACCCACCACATGAGATGTGTGAAGTTTCACGGGTCGTGTACCCACCTGTGTAGCAATACATAGAAAAATCTTCATTGATGAAGTTTCAAGATGATAATCCTATAGTTTGTAATTTTCACTCCAATCAACCAAACGGAAGGCCATACAACCCATGAGCTCTTACACGGACCATGTACTGGTCTGTGGCACTGCACTTGCCAAAAATCCAGCCATGATAAGAACCTATAGAATGCCACACAACTCGTGAAGTGGAAAATGGGTCGTGTAGGTGACCATCAAAGTTATGCGAGTTTGGAATGTTAACCTTATACATAGAACCAATCCTTAGGTCGAGCCCTTCACGAAAAATTTCACCACGCCTTGTGGGAGGTCATACAAGACCCCCCACACGAACGATTAAGTGGCTCACAACCCATTTGGGGTCCCCTGGAGCGTTGCCTCAGCCACAATTTTGAGAAAATTCCCTACACATGCATCCTTATGAAGAAGGTCATAACTTCTCCATCTGAACTCTGAATCAAGTGAAACCAAATGCGTTGGAAAGCTAACTCAAAGAGCTTCAATTTTATTGGTCATGTACCACCTATTTCTTCTTGTGCCAAAGTATATGGTCATTTACAGTTGACCCTTCCAATGGTTCTCATGAAAAGCTTAACCAATGAGACTCCTTTGCCTATGGCTTGATGAATGAGACACATGAAAACCATACACCACTTTAAACAAGATTTAAATCAGTGCACTATACATCTATAATGTTTCCAAAATTTCTGGGTTGTTATAGAGAGTAAATATGACTCACACTATAAGGGCAATTAAGGACTTAGGACTTTTCATCTCATCCATACAACAAGCATTCATCATATAAGAGGGAATGAGGAACTAAGGGAGTCTTTCATAATACATAGCAAAATAAAAGTCGAGCTCATAACTTACATATCTAAATCTCTAACGACAACTCTAATACAAATGCAATGGGAGCCAAGACATCTCTCGGGCTCACCCTCAAAAGATAATATTCATAAATAGACAAGTATTATGAAAGTATGAAAGTAAATGGTTATTGTCCCTGAAAAGTGGAGGACTCACCAAACGTGATCTTCAACCGAACCATCTAGCCACATGGAAGAGAAGGATGAATAGTATCTCCGATCTCTATATAGTAAGATCATTCAGGTAAAAGAATATGCGTTAGTAGTTGTAATATACTAATTATGCGGGGTGAAATACATCAAGGAACATAAGCCATAATGAAACAATATGCATAATGATAAACAATGAATATAGCCTCAATATGTCATGAATGACAAATGCTTAATTGTACATGCATGGAGAATCATCAAATTACATGACATCATATACATTGTGGGAAGGTACCATAACCGATATGTAAGATAAAGCAAGCTACTACTTGGAATTCTGATGTTCACTTCACACAAGTCATGGAGTGGTCTACTTTGCCAAGGTAGACCTGTCACGACCCGAATAGGGGGCCTATATGTGACATGGCAAAAGAGAACCGAAAAGTCCTCGATCAAGCCATCATAGCATCATCATACACATCATCGGTTCGGAAGCGTGGAAGCTAAACACATAACACATAAGCTCTAAGGGATTTGGGACTTGGGACTCAAGCTATGGGAAATGATGTCGGGAATGGGATAAACATGGATTCACATAACACATAGCAATTATCTCTAAGGGGACGAGTAAGTAGGACTCAAGCTATGGGGGCACAACGGGATTATGGGACTTTCCATATAAGCACATAGTCATTCACATTTCTGAACCTTCATATCATGGCATAATCTATGACAGTTCTCATAATCAAGACCAATAAGCATAGTATTACATAACCATAATGTTTAACATAACAAGTCAATGTTCAAGAGTTTAGAATGGTCCAACAAGCCTGTACATGAGTAAGAGGGGCTTCGACAGGTTTGAGGCTCACCCTCAAAACATAAGAAAAATAAACAACATAAAATAAAATAGGTAGATAGACGGTGGCTATTGTCCTTGAACAAAAGGGCTCACCACTAGCAAAGTCTTCACAAGTGATCAAGCATCGTCCGATAGAATGTAGATATCGTCTTCTGTCCCTACATGGTTAGAAAATTTAGACAAGAATATGGGTTAGCACAATTCTAAGTATACAGGCATGCAATGCATATGACAATATAGTATGACCAAGCAACATGACAAGGGGACAAGTGGTACGAAAGGAGTGCACGT
>JBCEWC010017726.1:0-12340 GCA_038996855.1 Solanum aculeatissimum
TTAAACACTATTTAAATTAGTTTATATGTTAATATATTAAAATTGTGTCAATACATTATATATGTATTTACATAAAACACATCTTCTAGTTTAAAGAATGATAAAAACATTATTTGCGTAATATTCAATCTAAAATTAAATTTTATATTAAAATAATTAATTAATATTTTTAAAAGAAACAGAAAGAAAAGGACCCACAAAAAAAAAAGAAGAGGAGATGAAAGAAAGAGAAAGATATTTTTATAAGTAAAAAAATATAGTCAGTTTTTACAAAATCAAAACATATGTTAAAATTAATAATTAATATTATATAATGTATTATTTATATGACCCAAGAAAATACTACATAATTAAATATACATTTATCACCGTATCTACTAATTCAATGTACTTTTAAATAAAATTAAATATATTTAGATACATTACTCCTGGTTACCAAAAAAAATAAAAAGATACATTACTCCTTAAAAATAGCCTAAAATAGGGTCTTACCACTTAATTATCTCCCTAATTTACTCCACTCCAAATTAATCTACTCTCTTTCCTAATCCTTTTCCTCCCACAAAGATTACCAAATGATTTCTAATCAATTTAGACTTAACCATAGTGGCATCGGTTTTCACCGACGTTTCTTTGATACATACTGGACATGGAGTATCGTTGGGGTTTTGGTGGTCAAGAGAAGAGCAGCGAGGAATACAAGGTTTCCTGCTAGTTTGGTGGAATTTTCATTAGAGACGGCAGTTTCATAGTGGAGGAGATGAATGGCAAGGTAGTGTTGGTCTCTGGCTGGAGAAGAGAAGAGAGCCAAGGGAGGAGAGATGGTGGTTAAAATGTATCTGATTAGATGTACATGTATTTATGTATCTGATAAAGTGTACATATATTTGAGTCAATCTCTGGTGGAGAGGAGAGACAGACGAAGCAGAGAGGAGGAAAGACGATTGCCAAAATATGTATTTGATTAGGTCTATTGTTTCTGACCAAACATACTCATGTATCTAGTTAAGATTTCATGTATCTGGTAAAGTGCATATGTATTTGAGATAGGATTATATGCATCCATGAGAAAATTTATGATATTTATCAAAAATCATTAAAAGTATATATTGACTATATAACATAACTCACCTATACATGATCTATGATACATTTAAAAAAGTGAATTATACAATTTTGACAATGGATGAATGATACATTAACTATTCAATCTTACTTAACTCAAAATTACCTCTAAACAGTTCTAAAGTTTAAGATGTAAAATTCTCTTGATGTTTCAAATTTTTTTGATATATAATCACTCGAAATGATACACATTTATGGTATGTTAATTATTTTTTTTTTTAAAAAAAGAGAAGAAGCAACAACAACATCCGCCAAGAAGATGACAACGAAGAAGCAACAGTGAGAAGAAGAAGTAGGAGCAAGAAGAAACAACAGAAGAAGGCAGGACAAATTTTATAAGGAAAAAGTATCGAATGATCATTTATTATAAATAAATAATTTTTTTAAAAGTAGACTGTTTTTTGCGTAAGATTTATAATCTAATGGATATTTTATTTAATTTATTCTTTCAAAAACTCACATAAAAAATAAATAATTAATTCTTAAAATAGTAGAATTTGTGTTATTTACCCTATAAAATATGTATAACCATGTCCAAAACAATATTTAAAACAAAAATGAAAAGAAGCAAAAAAGAGGGGTTAGATTATAACAAAAAGCAAGGATAATTGTGTGCGTTCTTCTATAAATAGTGCAAGTTTAATGCATAACTAATTAATACTTTAACTCACACACGTTTTCAAAGCCAACCTCTTCTAGCAAGCTACATATAATTTTCTTAACCAAACACCCCATATGGTGAATATTATTTATCTGAAAAATGGTACAATCAAATTTATATGAAATAAAAAATATGCGTCTGAATTCAATTTTTTTTAAATTTATTTACTAGCGATATAAATATCAGTTGATTAATAAACAAAGTAAATAAAATAAATAAAGT
The DNA here is from genome assembly GCA_038996855.1 of Solanum aculeatissimum. NCBI lineage: Eukaryota > Viridiplantae > Streptophyta > Magnoliopsida > Solanales > Solanaceae > Solanum > Solanum aculeatissimum. The sequence continues at coordinate 2,009 of JBCEWC010017726.1, forward strand.
GTAAGAAATATAGGTTCAAGAGTACAACATTTTTTTCGAGTCAGCCTCATCTAAGTTTGTTGAAAAGGAAACAAATATAATGCCAAAGTCCTGAAAATGAGCAGCATACCACAAAAATAGTAGCTCAAAAGAAGGGCTGGACATAAAATATCAAAAATTAAATTATTGAATCGAATTGATATGTCACGACCTAAATTGGGCCATGAGTGGCCATGAGTGGTGTTCACACTTAACCTCCTAGGTGGGTGAACCAACAATACAAATTCCAACTCATATTAGTCGTTAAACTTATGAAATACGTCAGTAATGCGCAAGATCAAACTTATAAAATTAAGAAATAAAAAAAAAACACTAAGGTCTATTGCACAATATTTTTCAAAATTTGAAAGTTATCATATCAAAGAAATCTAATCTCGAATACCAATTCTAAGAGTATCAAACACCAAAATAAATAAAAAAAATATTTTATGTTCGAAAGCTAAGGACATTATTCTAGGACTGAGAGAATTCAACATGATCTAGATGAAATAGCTCACTGTGGAACCTGATATGCTGGAGACAGTTAGACAGGCTAAAGTTGAGGGCGAGTCGAAGTAGATAGAACACTCGTTGCACTCCACAAAAGAAAAAAAAGAAAAAAAATACAAGTATAAATCAATTCAAGGCAATATGTATCGAGTAGGTATCATCGACCGACTCAAAATAAAAACTAATATGCATAAAGTAAGAGCAGAAATCAATTATAACACTTAACGGGTGGCAAGCAACAAACACTAAATATTAGTGACAACACAATGAAACAAGTACATAATAAGTCAACAATATCGAGAACACACATGAGGACCTAGGCCTCTATGCCATACTCTTTTAGAAAATGGATTCTTTGAGATTGAGTATATTAAGTTGTTTCAATATTTTTTTTTAATATTATCATGTCGGAATGTGACACTCAATTCAAATATATCGTGCCAGAACATGATATCCGATTCAAATATATCATGCCAGGATGTGACACTCAATCCAAATATATTAATTAATCTTTCTTTATCATTACTTTTCACTTCATTAACAACATTTCATCAAGCCTTATTTTTTCAAGACATCACTTTGATAGAGTAAGTTCAAGATTATGAATTTTATAGTCTTCGGATTGCAGACCAATCATAACTACATATCAGTCATCCAAACGACAATAATTAAATGCATAGAAAGCTTCACAATATTACTCAATGGATATCAATCACTATTAAGAGTCTCTCTAACATACAGGATAAACCATAACCTACTTCAACTAAAGAATCAAAGCCAAACTAGCTAATCCACTAATGTTTTTTTCTTCTTAAATACCTTAGAACATTTCCAATCTATCAAATATACAATATTCCTAAGAAAACAAGTTTGTAGATGTCCGTGTTACTATATGTCTAGTTTAGACCTAAAAATTCACACAATTCTATAATCAATTTTCTCAATTTCAAGCCTAGGATTAAGTCTTAATTCCTCCAAATAACATAATTCTAATGATATTCATACAATACAATACACCTAATATTTAATTACCTATTTTAATATGTCAAACTTTTGAATTATAATATAATACTCATATTCGGCAGACGAATACCCTAACTGTTTGGAAAAGAAAATGTAGACTTAATCTCACTACCATTCTTTAATACATCAACTCGAATGATTGGGCAATCATTGGCCATTATGAGGCCATGATTTATCATTACTCTTGTCCCTCTAAAATTCCCAAAAAGAAAGAGTAACATGCTACAACACTAAAATTGTAACTTTCAATTTACAACCCACTTTCAATTCTATACTCTTAATCATTCATTTACATGCATACAAAGATCCTTCAATAAAAGTTTACCTGAATGAGTTGCGGCTAGCTATGCTTCGTTGTTGAACAGGTATGTCCTCCAAACCCTCTCTTCTTCTTTATTTTTATGTACTAGAAGTGATAGATCCTACTTACTTTAATAAATATGGAATAAGTGGTATAGGATATTACACAAATTATCACTTTAGTCCACTAATTAAATTAAATATCTAAACTTACCTGTCAATTAAATAACTGTAGTTATCGAATTATCCAAAATACCCATTAAAATTTTATGGGATGAGCCTTTCATGGAATAAATATCTCTCGTACTTAAAATGATCTAGTGGATCGTTACATCAGATATCAATTTATTCACCATTCTTTCGTGAACGATCAAAAGAAAAGCGAGGATAAGAAAGATACCTGACTCATTCGTGCATATCAGCTTCAGTCTCCCAAGTGAACTCATTAACCGATTAATTTTTTTATTAAATCTTCACAAATGCAATCTCTTTTGATATTAACTTACGGATCTCCCTATCAAAATAGTTGTAGGCTCCTCCTCGTAAGACATATTCTCATCAACCAAGACTGAATTCCAGCAAATAATATAATTTTCATCATCATGATATTTCTTCAGCATAGACACATGGAGTACTGAGTGCACTCTGGACAAACCTGGAGGTAAAGTCGATTTATAGGTCACCTCTTCCACATGCTTAAGAACTTCAAAAGGTCCAATATACCTGGACTGAACGTACCTCTCTTACCAAACCTCACCATACCCTTTAAGGTGGAACCTTCAATAATACTTGTTCTCCCTCTATAAACTCCATGTCTCTAACCTTTCAATTTGCATATTCCTTCTGCCTGCTCTGAGCTACTAAGAATTTCTCCTGAATGAATTTAACTTTCTCTAACAACTCTCTCAAGAGACCAGTATCCCAAGGTCTCACCTCAAATGCATTAAACCAACTAATAGGAAATCTATATCTCCTTCCATATAATGCCTCAATGAAGCCATATCAATATCAGAGTGGAAGCTATTATTATACAAAAATTATGCCAAAAGCAAGAACTAATATCAATGACTATCAAAATCTATCATGCAAACATAAAGCATATCCTCCAACACTTGAATTGTCCTCTCAGACTGTCCATTGGTCTGAGGGTGGGATGTAATACTAAGATCCTGTTAAATCCGATAAAATTATTAAAATACTCCTTGATGAAAGATACTCGCATAACATGTCTTCCCAAACTCTTTTGGCAAATTCAAGGTTGGAATCATGATCAGCACAAAATATTATGTGAAAAAATGATCTTGGTTGATTTTTAGAATAACCGGATCGAAAGATAATTTTTTGGAAAAAAATATAATTTCAGAAAAGTGAGCGACATGTCCGCGTCACGGACTTGTCATGTATTTGAACTTAATGGCGATCCCAATATTTTCTACGGGATTAGAAACACAATTAAAAGTTTTTTGACAAAAATGTCCATAAAATGCCCAAGTTCGCGACGCGGACTTGGTGTTTCGAAGGGCAAATTTTTAATTTTTATCGAGGGACATTTCAAACCTTTCTCAGTCCCTCCTAAACTTAAAACATGACTAATATAGGTATTTTAAGCATAAAAATGATTTTAAACCCATTCCTAAGCCTTTCTAAATGTTCTAACAAAAATTAGGGCTAAGAAGAAGAGAGAAGAAGCTAGGGATTTGAACGATTGAAGCTAAAACCTGCACAAATTTGATTGTCTACCTTCATCCCAGGTATGTAAGGCTAATCTAAAGTATGAAATTCTTCTTCCATGTGCCCCTTGATTGAGATAGAATGATAGATGAAAGTATTGAGTCTTTATGCATGTTTTCTTGTAAAATTATACATAACCTATGTATTTTCATATGTTGATGATCATCATAAACTTGATTTACTAAATAAATATTTTTTACATGATTTGTTTCACAAACCCTACATATTACTTCATAAAAGAATGTATAAATGAACATAGAAATTGAGTCTAGAGCCTTCATTTGAGAATGTTGATTGTGACTGTGATGTGAGCATGATGATAGATTGATAGAACTTGATGGTCCTAAGAGTCTTCACAAATGAACTCTAAAGATTGGTCTAGTTGATAGTCTCTTTAATGATTAGTCTAAGCCCCTCTTGAAAGACATAATTTAGAGTTGATTGGATGGTTGATAGGCCGAAAGGCTCGATTGTGACAAAATTAATGGATTAATATGAGTCCTTATAAGACTCCTTGATTGGATTGATTGAGATTGATTGTCTTATAAACATTGAGTCTTGGGAGGAGTATCGAGCATCGAATTGAGTAAGAGTACGTTCAACTCAAACTCAATAACTACGTCGCCAAATATAGGAGAGGATTGAAACCTTTAAGTCAAATATTCCTCTTGATATGTCCTTGAAATAATAAAGGACTTGGTTAATTGGATCCATTATGGATCGATTTGTTCTTTACCTTGGTAAGTACTGAATGGTTGTGGCAACATCAATGAGATTGTTATACGTCATAAGTGAGTGTTGTCGGATTAGACAAACTCTCAGATAGGTTCTATACAGATAGTACTTTGATTGGATTAGATTCGGATTGGATTAGATTGTATTGATGGGTCATTGTCTACTCTTTATTCTTGCTTTAGATAGACAGTTGACATCCTATTAAGTTCTTTATCTCTTAATTTGAGTTATCTTAGTTGATAGTATTCTACCTTGATGCATGTTTCATTCAATCATTTTACATATTCGTACATTTCACGTACTGACGTCCATTTGGATTGCATCATTTTATGATGCAGAGACAGGTACTAGAGATCATCAATAAGCACACCATTGAGGATCTATTGAAGTCACCTGAGTTGGTGAGCCATCCCCTACTTCTAGAGGATACTCATTTATGTTTTCATCTAGATTTTAGAGTTAAGACTTTAGATTTACTTATTTTGATTTGAGGTATCCATGGGTCTGTCATTGGTATCATTGAACAATTGACAGAGGCTTCATAAACCAGAGTGTGATTTGTTTTGAGTTGAATATTTATTTTGGGCTAGTTCTTTCTGACTAGTCTTATTGATTTGACTTGACCATTTATATATTGAAATTGTCCATCTTTTATTATCTTTAGTCTTTCACTGATATGTTAAATATGTTGATTGAATGAATGTGATGAGGCCAAGTGATTCGCTTAGGGACTAGCAATAGTCTTCGAGTGTCGGCCACGTCCAGGGTACCTTCCCGGGATATGAAAAACTTGGTATCAAAGCACAGAGTTCAAGTGCTCTAGGGATTCTATGAAGCTGTGTCTAGTAGAATCTTATTTATGGTTGTGTTGTGCACCACACTTTATAATCAGTCAGCTATTGGACATTAGAAAATGTCACACTTCTTTCATACTCTGATTTGTATGACAGAGTTAAAACTCTATGAAAGTTCTCTTCTAATTCGTGCGTTATGCATTTGCAAAATTGTGATCATACCTCCAAGAAGAGTTGTTAGAAGGAAAGGGCATCCTGCTAGATAGAATGTTAACCAACTTGAGCCTAAGGATCATGATGAACCCATAGGTCCAACCATCCCTGAACAACCATCTCAAGCCGACATTTCAAATGCTGAGCTTCGCCAGGCCATTCAGACTTAGGCCCAGGCTGTGACATCGCCTTCTGCTAGATAAGGAGCGGGTAGGCAGGACATACAAATACGTCTAGAGTTCAGGAGTTTATGAGAATGAAACCACCGGAGTTCACAGGGTCTACGCCCAATGAGGATCCTGAGAACTACATTGATGAGCTACAAAAAATATTTTAGGTGATGCATATGATCGATACTGATAGGGTTGAATTGGCCGCCTACCAGCTCAAAGGTGTTGTTAGACTGTAGTTTGACCAGTGGAAGAAGGGTAGAGGATAGAGCGCTCTAGTTCTGACTTGGACCGTATTTGAGGATACTTTTATGGGTCGATTCTTCTTGAGGAAGTTGAAAGAGGCCAAGGTAAGAGAGTTTTTGAATTTGAAACAGGGCTCCATGATGGTGAAGGTGTATAGTCTTAGGTTCATACAGTTGTCCTGCTATGCCCCTGAGATGGTTGCAGAAATGAGAAGTAGGACAGGTCTGTATGTTGATAGGTTGAATAAATGGCCAAAGAAAGATGGGAGAGGAGCTATGCTTGTGTGCGACATGGACATAGGCAGGTTGATTATCTATGTACAACAAGTTGATGAGGAAAGACAACAAGATAGAGAGGAGATTAAAAATAAGAGGGCTAAAACATCCAACCATGAGGTTGAGAAGAGAGGAAATGGGAATGGTAGCAAGTTTCAGTCTGGGCCAGCACTTTCATTTGCTAGTGCATCGGTACCAGAATATTAGAATGAAACGAAGTCCCAAAATTGTAGAGCCTAGGGATCTCAGTCACAAGCTAGTGTGTCTCAAGGTTTATAGGGTAAGCCACAATGAGGTAAGTGGGGCAAAATACACTTGGGAAAATGCTATGAGGGAAGCGATGCATGTTATAAGTGTGGCCAACTGGGTCACTTTTAGAAGGATTGTTCAAAGTGGGCTGACAAGGCTCAGTCTTCTACACTAGCCCCACCAGCTAGAGGAAATAAGAAGGGTGCTACTGCGGGCTCAAGCAGGGCCATAAACTGTTTGTATGCCATGGGTAGTCACCAAGATCAAGAAAACTCCTCATATATTGTGACGGGTATGATTTGAGTTTTTACTTTTGATTGCTTAGATTTGATAGAAATCCTTAGTGTGTTCTTGAATCCTTCAGTGTGTCTACTCCTATTGGTGAGTCTATCTTAGCTAAGAGAGTTTATAGAGATTGTGTAGTATCCATCCATCATAGGGATACCCTTAATTATTTGATAGAGTTAAGATGATTGATTTCGATGTGATCCTTGGCATGGATTGGATTCTCGCCTGCTATGTTTCCATTGATTGTAGGACCCAAATAGTAAATTTTAATTTTTGAATGAATTGGCCTTGGAGTGGAAGGGTGATTTTGTTGCACCTAAGGGTAAGTTTATTTCCTACCTTAGGGACAAAAAGCTAATCTCTAAAGGTTGTATCTATCACCTCATGCGAGTTAAGACTGATGATGTTAGGCCTCCTACTTTTGAGCCAGTCCTGATTTTAAATGAGTTTCTTGAAGTGTTTCCTAAGGATCTGCCTGGAGTCCCTCCTGATAGGTAGATTGACTTTGGGATTGATGTCCTTTCTGATACTCAGCATATATCTATTTCACCTTATAGAATGGCCCTTATTGAGTTGAAAGAGTTGAAAAAGCAACTAAAAGATTTGTTAGATAAGGGCTTCATTAGGTCGAGCATTTCTCCTTGGGGTGCTCCTGTCTTAGTTGTGCGAAAGAAAGATGGGTTTCTTAGAATGTATTTCGATAATAGGTAACTAAACAAGGTCACCATAAAGAAAAAATATCCTCTCTCCAGGATAGATGATTTATTTGACCAACTTCAGGGTGCCTCTTGTTTCTCAAAGGTAGACCTCTGATCTAGTTACTATCAGTTGAAGATAGGGGAATGTGACATCCTGAAGACAATCTTTAGGACTCAATATGGCCACTTTGAGTTCTTGGTCATGTATTTTGGGTTGACTAATGCGCCTGTGGCCTTTATGGATTTATAAACAGAGTATTCAGATAGTACCTTGATATGTTCATGAACGTGTTCATTAATGACATTTTGGTGTATTCGACAGATGAGGAGGAGCATGTCAATCACCTAATAATTATTCTCCAGACTCTCAAACACCATGAGTCATATGCAAAAATTTTGAAATGTGAATTTTGGCTCAAGTGTGTGGCTTTTCTAGGCCTATAATCTCGGGTAATGACATTCGTGTAGACATCCAAAAGATTGAGGCGGTTAAGAACTGGCCCAGACCAACCTCTTTGATTGATATAAAAAGTTTCTTGGGGTTGGCAGACTACTACCATAGATTTGTTAAAGGAATTTCTTCCATATCTTTACCATTGACTAGCTGACTCAGAAGAAGATCGAGTTTCAATGGTCCAATGAATGCGAGAAGAGCTTTCAAGAGCTAAAAACAGGATTGACTACTGCACCAGTTTTGGCCTTGCTTGATGGAATAGAGGATTTTGTGATATATTGTGATGCATCTAGAGTATGATTTTTTGGCCTTGCTTGATGGAACAGAGGATTTTGTGATATATTGTGATGCATCTAGAGTATGATTGGGTTGTGTGTTGATGCAGAGGGGAAAGGTGATCGCTTATGCTTCTAGACAGCTTAAGGTTCATGAGAAAAATTATCCAACCCATGATCTTGAGTTGGCAGCGGTGATGTTTGCACTTAATATTTGACGCCACTACTTATATGGAGTGCATGTGAATGTGTTCACTAATCACAAGAGTCTGCAATACGTATTCCACCAGAAAGAGCTCAACCTAAGATAGAGAAGATGGCTAAAATTGCTCACGAATTATGACATGAGCATTCTTTACCACCCAGGTAAAGCTAACATTGTTGCTGACACTCTTAGCAGGTTGTCAATAGGTAGTACTGTCCATGTTGAGGAAGGAAAGAAAGAGTTTACTAAGGAAGTACATAGATTAGCCTGATTGGGAGTTCAATTCGAAGAGAATGATGAAGGAGGAGTCAACGTCCAAAATGGGCCTGTATCATCTTTAGCGGCGGAGGTGAAATAAAAGCAAGACCAAGATCCTATTTTACTTCAGTTGAAAGAAGTTATCCATAAATAGAAGGTGGTGATTTTCTCCAAAAGGAGAGATGGTGTGCTGAAATACTTGAGTAGATTGTGGATTTCAAATATTGATGGTGTTCGAGATAGAATAATGGCTAGAGTCCACAACTCTATATATTCTATTTATTTTGACTCTACCAGAATGTACCATGACTTGAGAGAAGTATATTGGTGAAGTGGAATGAAGAAAGATATTGCGAAGTTTGTTTCCAAATGCTTGAATTGTCAATAGGTTAAAGTTGAGCATCAAATGTCATATGGATTGGATCAAAACTTTGAGATTCTTAAATAGAAATGGGGGATGATCAATATGGACTTCATTACCAACTTTTTGAGGTCCCAAAAGCAATATGATTCGATATGGGTGATTGTGGATATAATGACCAAATCAGCTCACTTATTAGCAGTTAAGATGACTGATACTGTAGAAGAGTATGCCAAGTTGTACATCCACGAGATTGTGAGGTTTCATGGAGTTCCCTTGTCCAATATCTCAAATAGAGGAGCTCAATTCATATTCCAATTTTTGAGATCTTTTTAGAAAGGACTAGGTTCAAAGGTGAATCTTAGTACTGCCTTTCATCCTCAGATAGATGGCCAAGTAAAACGTACAATTCAGACATTAGAGGACATGTTGAGAGCCTACATTTTTTACTTCAAAGGAAATTGGGATAACCACTTACCCTTGATTGAGTTTGCATATAACAACAATTATCATACAAGTATTCAAATGCCTTCCTCTAAGGCTTTGTATGGGAGGAGATGCAGATCACCAATTGGGTGGTTTAAAGTTGGAGAAATTGAGCTGATTGGACCTGATCTTGTTCACTAGTCGATGGAGAAGGTGAAGGTTATTAGAGAGAGGTTGAAGACTGCCCAAAGACACCAGAAGTCCTATACTAATGTGAGGAGAAGAGACTTAGAGTTTGAGGTGAATGGTTAGGTGTACTTGAAAGTGCCACCCATGAAAGGTGTCATTAGATTTAGGAAAAAAGGGTAGCTAAGTCGTCGTTATATTGACCCCTACCAGATTGTGAGAGGATTGGGAATGTTGCGTATGAGTTAGAGTTGCCTTCTAAGCTAGTCGTGATTCATCCTATTTCTCACGTCTCAATGTTGAAGAAATGCTTAGGAGATCCCTCATTGGTAATTCCTATTTAGAGTATTGGAGTGAAAGATAGTTTATCCTATAAAGAGGTTCCATTCCAAATTCTTGATCGTCAAATTTGCAAATTGAGGACCTAAGAGATAGCCTCGGTCAAAGTCTTGTGAAAGAATCAATTTGTTGAAGAAGCCAAGGAAGATATGAAATCTAAATACCGCATCTATTCATGCCTAATGATGAAAATATTGAAGGTAATATCCTACCCTTAACTTGAGTTGATTTGTCTATTCTTGAGTCTGAATAGTAATTATCTAGATTATTGATTGATTGATTGTTTGTTGAGAGGAGTCTTGATTGTTATTCGTGCTTTGAGTCCATCTTTACTCTTCATTCAAGGATGAATGATCCCAAGGAGGAGATAATGAAACGACCTAAAACGTTCCTAAAAATGTGCTTCGGAAGTTACCGGGAACTTGTTTTAGCTATATCTAAAAATCCATTTTGTTTTTTGAAAATCCAACTTCATATTCTTGTGTAGGGGGTCAAATTGACTGGGAAATGGGTCTAACCCAAATTTTAGAGCAACCGTATCAAAATCCAAAATTTCCAAGTAAAGCCTTTTTCGAGGG